>KE373023.1:227900-238030 GCA_000418225.1 Zizania latifolia | reverse complement strand
AGTGTGTGTATATATATAAATATATAATACGCACTTGGTACGTGACGATTTGGCACGAGGAGATCATGCACGTACGTACGGGAGAATCGTACACTATTGGAGTCGATTAATTAAGATGGCAATTAATCGATCAATCAATCACGCACTGCTCATCATCGATCATAAGTAGTAGTAGGATTGATTGATCGATTCACTAGCTGCTACTCATCGATCGATCGATCGTCAACGCTAACTTGTTAATTTGTTGCTTCTTCTTGCGCATAATTAAATCCACAATGGTCGACGCCGGCGCCGCCGTTGCGTCTCGGCCGAACACTTCCCGCCGGAACAGCCGCCGTTCGGCAATGGCCTCCGCGGCGCTCTCGCCGTCCAACTCCGGCGCTCTGGTCGCCGCGCCCAAGCGCAAGGCCGTCGTCGCCTCCCGCTACCTCGTGCCCTCCTCGAAGCCCACTTCTGGCGTTCCCGCCACCTCGACAGGCAGCTCCGTGTCACCGGCTGCACCGAGGCGGTCGGAGCTGCTGCCCAACACCGCCGTCGCCGACACCGCGAAGAGGACCCTCTCGGTCGCGTTCCAGGGCCACTGGTACAGCTTGGGCGGCGCCAGCAAGGCCAAGCCCGTGTTGCCTGCAGCGGCGGCGGCGATCACGCCGCCGGAGAAGAAGAGGTTCTCGAGTTTTGGAGGTGCAGCAGTGCGCACGAATGCGTCCGATGCCCGGTGGCCGGCGCCGGCGAATGCGGGGCCCTATGTTTTCCGCAGCGTCGCCGCGCGGTCCGTGGCGTTCGACGAGACGCCACGGCGGGCGTCGGTGGACGTCGCGAATCCCCTCCATTTGCTGTCCTTGTCCTCGGACACGGAGAGCGCTTCGTCGGCCGGGTCGCAGGACGTCGGCGCCGCCGGTGCCGGCAAGCTCGCCCCCAGATCACGCCCGTCTCCAAGGAGCATCATGACCTCGCCCGCGCGGTTCTCGCTGGACGCCGCGGGGAGCCGCTCCGCGCGGTTCGCCGACCAGTCGACGCCATTCATGTCACGCACCCCGAGGTTCCTCCCCTCGCCGTCTCCAAAGACGGCGGCGCTGGCGCCGGCGCCGACGAAGAAGAAGAAGTCAGTCAAGTCACTGTTCAACGGGCTGCTCTCTTCGCCATTCACCAGGCCGTCGCTCAAACAGCCACCACCGACTAAGCCGGCCGCCAATCCACAGGCGATGCCATCTCCGGTGAGGAGCTCGGCCACGGCCCCTGCCCTTGCCGGGAAGCTTCAGATGCAGAGTAAAGCTTGTTCCACCGATTGCAAAGCCGAGGAGGAGCACCTGTTGAGACTACTGCACAACCGGCATTTGCAATGGCGGCGAGCCAACGCAAAGGCCGACGCTGCGCTTTCTGCACAGGCACTGAATGCACAGGTGAGCGATTGTCTCTCTTCTTGCACAAAACTTCTGATATGAGAATTATGAACTCTAGGATTACGTTATATATAAGTATAATGAAATTAATTGTAGATACACATATGATGAAAGATGAAACTAGCAGTCAAGTTTTGTTCGTCAAAATTCCATCTTGTGGCTGGCATCGTGAAGTGCAGTATTTTTTTGTACACCTAGCAAGCAGGCATAGAAATTCATGGCTAGCAGACTGGCTGGCTGCTGCAAGCCTGCACTTGAGCTCATGTTTCTCCTTTGTTTCCTTACTCATGGCAGAAATACTTGTGTGGTGCATGGGTCACTATCCTCGGGATGCGCAAATCGATTGCCCTCAAGAAGATGCAGCTGCAGTTACTGAGAGACAATTGCAAGCTCATGGCCGTTCTCAGGGGCCAAGTAAGAATTCTGTGTTTTGTTTCAGTAGAATTCATCTATGAGATTTGTTCATATTCTCTACAAGTAAAATGCATCCATGAGATTTGGACATTAGAAGTCTAGTAGTCACTGTACCAGAGCTCTTCTTTCAGGTAGTTACAGGACTGTAATAACAAGTACTCTGTGCCATACACATGCACATTTCCTAGACTTGGCTGTCCAAATGATCAGCACATGGTTTGTTTTTACACCTAGTTGTAAAGTTGAAAATTTAGCTATTATCACTTCCATGCAACAGTAGTTACACCCAATATGGACTAATGGAGTTGTACTAGGCAGCCTAATTGAAGGCTTATGACTTATGATTTGGCCCATAAAAGATGGCACTTAAGATAAACCACTATGTGCTCATGTCTTTTATGATCTTAGAATTGATTTAGTATGAACCAATCATGTCTTCTTTCTGACAAAATCTGACAAGCATACATTATACAGATGGTATATCTGGAAGAATGGTCCTTACTGGAGAACAAGTACGAGAATTCTTTGTCAGGAACAGTGGAAGCACTGAATGCTACCATTCTTCGCCTTCCTGTCTCTGATGGAGCAATGGTAGGAAACCTGACAAAACAACGATCAGATTCTTTCTTACACGTCCATCCCAGTTAGATGAGATCTCATGTTTTTCATTACAACCTCATACCTTGCAGGCAGAATTTCCGTCTGTCAGAAACGCTGTTGGCTCAGCAGTTGATGTTATGCAGGCAATGAGAAACTCAATGGCTAATCTACTGCCTAAGGTGCTTAACATTGATATCGTACTTATATATTAAGTGTCATGATTTCATCTGAATTATGTGATTAATTTATCCTGAAGACATCTGCTACTTTCTGCAGCTTGCCCGGACAAATGTGCTGGTGTCTCAGCTCTCCAGAATTGCCACTCAGGAACAGGTTCTAATGTCGCAGTGCCGGGAGTTGCTGTCCACACTAGCCCTGATGCACGTAAGTAGAACATAATTCAGCTTGATCGCACTAGCTCTGATGTGTGTGCAGGCAAGTTCTGCTGTTCTGATTTGTTCCACAATCTTTCTGAACACAGGTGAAGCACAGTAGCCTGCAAGGGCAAATGATTCAGATGAGCCACCCAAAGAAGGCCAAGGCGTTTCTAGTTAGTTCAGAGTATTCAAACTGCTCTCTAACTGAAGGATGTAGCTATGAGGTTGGTAAAGGTGACAGTTTGCTACTTGATTTCAGAGTTGATGGGAATACAAGGATGATGACTGATGTATGTTTATTGTAGGCCAACTGCCAAGACAAGGGTATATTAGGATTCATAGGTGATAATTTGGTCCTAAACCAATACTGATGATTTGTCATATCAGTACATTTTTACCCTTGATCAATAGAAAGGAATGGCTGGAATCTTGTGGAGAAATTGACTTGGCTAACTGATTTAACCTTTTGTTCTGATGCTAATGACATCCTTCCTCCGTTTTAGAATGTAAATCATTCTGGTCTTATTTAAATTTATCTATAAATCAATGTATATGTTTTGTATATGTGTCTAGATTTATTGATCTATAGATAAATCTTAATAAAGTCAGAATGACTTACATTCTGAAACAGAGGAAGTAGTTGCTATTCAGATCCTGATAGCTGGCATAGAAATATACAACTGTTTGGAAAAACAAACATCAGTTGTACATAAAGATGGATAAGAAGAAAAAGAAAGGAAAATTCATGAACAGCTACTGCAGATACAGATGAGACAAGTTCAGATAATTGGGACTAGGGTCATCAGCCCCTTTGGTTCTAACAAAACAAGTTCAGATAAAAATAAATACTTTGGCAACATAGATACATATCTAGAAGACTAAAACATTGAACAGACGGAGTAAGAGCGTCATGGCTGGATGAACATTTTTTGGTGAGAACATACGGAGCCTTCCCAAAATCTGCAATTTCAGAAGTGAATTTTGTCAAACAGCAGTCAGTTGCAACACCTGCGACTAACAAAACCGAGTGTATGATACAAGATTCATTATCATTTTTTCTCTGTCTTGAAGAAAATAGGGGAAAAAAATCTTCTTGTCATGTTAACCCTGAATGAACAATGAGACCCCAGCAAGTCGCGTGGTCTTGCCGCTTGCATTAAAGATTCAGAAACTTAACCTAATGGCTAATGTATAGCCCAATAGCATTTGCAGCATCTGAAAACGCACAACCTAGCTAGTAGAGAGGTGATAGCATCTGAAATCGCTATCACTAGTAGCGGTCCAAATCTTTTTGGGCCGAATCTCTTCGTATCGCACCCATTCGTAGCGATCCAAAATCGGATGGACGGGCTGTATATATTGATTGGACATGAGCTTTTCCCAGCCACTCTTTTGTTAGGAAATAAATTTTATGTGTGAGCTGCAAAATCCTTCCCATGTTAATCAATTTGGATTGGCGCTATGTAAATAACTGAGTTAATCTAACAAGAAAGCGCACAAAAATAATTTTCATACGAGTGGACTGCAATATCTTTCTAACCCTTCTAGATTGATATCACGTTCATCTTGCTGAGCTATAATACTACATTGCGGCTGTTGATGAAATGGAATGGTCGTTGCATTCTATTCTACCTCACATTCTCTGCACATCTAAAGTCCATTTTCATCCAAGATTTTTGCATGTGTAGTATCATTCATGTATACTGTACTGTATTAGGTACGATCATGGATGCATGTACAAAAGATCGATCGATATACACCGATTGCAACCAACAATAATTCATCTCTGTAGGCTTAATAAGGCCATTTTTATTTATAAACTCAAACCCTATGGCTGCGTGCATATATCATATATAAAGATCAGGTCGGGGATTGCGCCATATTAATTCCTTATCTTAAAAAAACCATATATTCGACCAGCTGCATGTCAAAATGCCAACACATGGTATTCGTCCGTACTCGTAAAAAAATAAACAATTGTCAAAGGAATGCATAATATCCTGCTATAAATTTTTTCATGCTATTACAATTTTAAGAAGTGAAAAAAAATATCACTATCAGTAACTACAATGACCACTCCCGTTGGTATAGTACGTAACACACTAATGACATATTTTCCACAGCAAAATTAAGTTTAACTAGCCCTAATATCATTCCTTTGCCACTAGGCTAGCCCACATATAATATTGCAAGCTGTGCGTGCACTATATATTTGAGCTAGTAATAATCAATCAAATATATATTCTCTTAGCTAGCTAGCTACTCTACTTTGCACGCGCGCATGTGTAGAATTATATCTCTATTAATGTATGTTGGACACTGCAACAACTTGCACGAATTGCACATGCATCACACATGCAAGTTGAGGAATCTCTCTCTATAAATACATAATACATAATACATAATACATAATACATAATACATAATACATAAATACATAAATACATAAACACACATGTAGGGCTTCTTTGGAACACAATAATTTTACAAGATTTTTTCACAAATCAGTTCAATTCCTCTAAATTGAACTCAATCCAAAGGATGCCCAATTTCCATGCATGCCCAACTCGAGCTAAAAATATACTCACTATATATTTCAACTAGGTAATACTACCACCATTCTCAAATATATAATGCTTTGAATATCAAAGCAGTCTTCAATACACACATGTATGTACGATGGATTTTCTATCTATATATTAATTGATATAAATTATTAAAGATAGAATTATATAAAAGTATTTTTCATGAAAATTTTGATACCATTTTCATAAATTAAATCCTAATATTTTTAAATCTATTAATAATTAATAATTTTAATATTTGACTGCATTTATTTGATACTTCTTTTTTAAAAAACGGAGACAGTACTACAGTAGAAGTAGCTCAATCAAATTAGTTGGAGCTAGATCCAATTAATTAATTAATGTACGTGTACATATGTGATCTGTACCAGACGATGGATCGATCAAATCGGTGGACCAGTCAAACCCGAAAGGACGGTCTCGACGATGATAACGAAACTATGATCTAACTAGCTAACATATATTAGGCCATAATAATTTTGCATGCATGAGACAAAATCCAAATTCAGTTGGTGCATGCTTGCGGGATATAATAATGGTCCAACATATTTATCATATATGTTACCAACCGGCCATCTATCTGGTGATCAATTAATTAAACGCATCTAATTAAGCTAACTAGTATTCACCCCCATTCTAAAATATAATATAAGACATAACTTTTTAATACAAAACTTTAGCAATTGATTTTTCACTACATATCAACAATAAATATAAATTTTAAGAGTGATTTTATAGTCCTTGAGGATGTACCAATAGGTACCAGCAATTTTAGTGTTAATTTTGATATCTCTTATTACCTGAGACGAGTATCGAAATTTATACTAAAATTATGGTACATCTTGGTATCTCCTCGATGACTATAAAATTTTCTAAATTTTAAATATGAATATAAGTACATTATTGACATGCATAATATTAAATTCATATTTTTAAGCTTTATTTACATGTTTTATAACACTAAAGATATAAATGTTAACTTTTCAAAAAATATAGACATCTTATATTTCAATACAGAGCGAGTAGGTTGGTATTTTAGACTTACAATTTGATCGATCAGTGCCCGACCACTGTAGTCTTTTAACCAATAGATATCTAAATAGTGAAATTGTTTAATATTAATACAGTGTGTTGCATAACAATAATACAACCATGCATACAACTTTAATTTATTAACTATAATCAAACAAATTTAAAAGCAGTTGGTGGTCAAAGTTTAAATAGTGTCAGTCAACACGGCCATGTCATGTGAAATGCAGTGCAGATTCATTCCCCAAACTAGTAGTCTAGTACTATCAATCATCATCTAATACTACTTAGATTCTTGACTGCTAGTGCAGCTTAATATATTTGTAGTAATATATTTGTGTTGTTTAAATGATGTGTGATACTGCTTTTGTACGTACAAACAAATTAAAATATAATATGTGTATCACATGTTTACAGGAGCGACTACCAAATCTTGGATTTTTTATAATTAATATTTCTTTACGAAATTTCAACTCTAGATAGCGCGCTCCGTATTAAAAATAGACCTCTGTCGATACTCTAAGTATCGACAAAGGACTCTATTGACACAGAGCCCGACAGTTCAACTGTCGACAGAGTAGGCGGACACATCTAGCACGATGCGAGGCACGAGGCGGCTAGCACGAACTGGGCAAGCGGACGCACGAGACGAGGCATTGAGTGGGTGTGGACCAGGTGGACGCGCACAACGTGAGGCGTGAGGCAGACCAATGGACGAGCGCGCGCGCACGGCGTGAGGTGGCAAGCGGATCGATGGACGACAAGCGCGGCTGGTTGGCACAGAGCGCGAGGCAGCCACGGCGCACACGAGGCAGGCGGCACAAGCGACTGCGGCACGCGCAGAGCGAGCAGGCGGGCGGGCATGGCGCGCGAGCCCTCTGTCGACACTTAAATTGTTGACAGAGGTATGTTTTTGTGATTTTTGAAGCACTCTATCTAGAGTTATAATTTTATTAAAAAAATTATTTATAAAAAAATTCCCAAATCTTAACATTACTTCAGCATGTAGCCGAAAAAATAAATAAGCATTTGGCTATTAGCGAAGAGCATATTATTAACTACGTACATAAATATATCCATTATTTATAGTCTTTTAGTAACGGCTATAGATACATGTCACTTATGTGCTCTTATTAGTGACGGAAAGAGATGTACTATGTCTATTTTTCCGATACACAACATATGACACATTTTGATTGTCCGTAACTAATAACCTTAATAACCTCAGTAAGTCAAGCTAACTAGCTAGTTTACATGAAGGATCGGAGTGAGGTAGCATGAGATGGCCTACTAATCATTGCAACTGATCGATTGACGTTGAAAGCTTAATTAGAATTAGTTAGCTATGATTTATCTTTTTCCTGTTTGTATCTATGTATGTACTTGTACGCTCGACCGATCAATCGAAAGGTTGGATGGAGCGTCTTTTCATGGAGCATGAGCGGTTACATATATGTCGCCAGTAAGTACGTACTCATTAATCGATCACTAATCACACCACTAATCATCACCATCAATGTATTTAACTAGTCATTAACAGATGATCATCTCTCGATCGATCCATAGTGGATTAGTGGCGTACGTTACAGCGATCCGGCCGGCCGTAGAGAGAGAAGAGAGGGAGAATAACGGCGAAGGCGACGAAGCAGGATAGGTTACGCCACGCTGCGTGTCCGGTGACGGCAGCGCCCAATCGACGGCGCCGCCGCCGCCGCCACGTCGCCGGCCTCCACCACAAGTAGCGCGGGCGCACCGCGCACGCGTGCCACCACCTCTGTCGCCGCGCAGCCACAGCCGCCGCTCCCCCCTCGTGTGGGCCACCCCCAACGTACGTGGGGCCCAGGAGTGGCTTCCGCGCATCTCTGGAGCGTTCGATGCGCATCGGACGGTCGAGATCTTACCCCGGGAACGGACAAAAGGGTGGAAAGCCTGGTAAAATTGCTGCGCGCGCACGGCTAGTGTACACAGGGGCCTGACGCCGCTGACGTGGCGCGCGGCGCACCTGCGGGCTGCAGGTGTGTTTCAACAGAAATGCGAACCACCGGTTTCTCTTTCTCGATAGGTTCGTTATCACGGTCGATGCACAGTTCCCTTCCATGTCAGCTACACAGGAGAAGTTAGCAGCCACTAGCCGCTTGACCGAATGTTTGCATCTTCTTCTGTCAGTTGCAAATCATTATCGTCGTCACGACTCTGTTATGCAGGTTACATCGATTATTATTATCTGTTCCTATTTGATAGGCAACGGCAACATTAAAACTAGCGGTACGTTTTTTCCTCTCGAGACATTAGCAAGAGTCCAAGCATGCTTCACTCACTTTGTCTTAGACAAACAAATAATGCACTATGAATTTGCTGTTATATTTGACTGACATCTTTAGCCATGTACTCATATTGAGAAGTTGTTCATTTCATCGTTATACACAATTGGTTAATACCAGCGCATTGACGAAAACAGAGAGTTTATAAGAGGAAAATTTTAAGGTATATTTAAATCATTATGTACTATCTATTTATCTTGATCTAATAGATAATATTCACTATTATCTTTAAACAGATAATAGGCTAGAAATAATTACAGAGTTAGTGTTGTCTTTCTAGATTATAAAAATAAAGAAATAAATGATATCGTTATTAAAGCATAGCAGTAATTATGGAAGGGTATAATAAGCCTAATTCAATTTTTGGGTTCACATATTACTGCCACACATAAACCATGTAATTATTTATCATGTCTATTTTAGATTCAGAGTATAAACTAGTGGTATCGTACACAATTCAATATATATTCAAGCAATTCTAATACAAATTCACATGTCATTGGAAACACATACATGAACGCACACAAAAAGAGAGATTGTATGTGTTTAATTTCAGGTGAGTTGGTTACAACAAATATATTTTGCATTTTCAATTTTCCTAAAAAAACAAGTATTTTTGTCAACGTTCAATGTGTATGGACAACAAAACATATAAATACACAGAGGAGTACATGCATTATATGGATCAATGAATGAATCCTTTTATATTGAAAAGTGCCTAGAAAATTATTAATTTTGATAGAATTTCTATTTCTAGTATCACTGTTAATTAACTTGCTATCTACCCTCGTATGATTGATATATTGTGTAAATTATAACGCATGATAATAATTTAGAAGACTACACACATTGAGATGGCATATATACTTGTGAAAATAATTCATGAGATTAATGACACTACAATAATACTCCTAAATTCAATAAAAAAACATGAATACATGATACAAACTTGATAATCCCAAATACGAATACCCTCTCTTATCATGATAAATCGAAAAGAACAAGATTTTTGTACTTGTCTCTTTCTGTGATGATCCAAATTATAGCATTTGTACTTTTAATCATTGCATCACACAATAATTAAGTCCAGTTTATTCTCCATCGTAGCACGATCGCCCCCACTACTCCACTAGACCACTAGTGACCACTCCGATGATCACCTCGCTCGTCTTCTCCTTCCCGCCGCCGCCGCAGCCCAAGCGCCATAACCCCTCTCTATAAATTCAAACCCACAAATCCATCCAGCTCGATCGCCAAGCAGCAGAGCAGAGCAAGAGTGTTCAAGAAGAAGTAGAAGGCGATTGACTCTGGGATGGTGGTGGCCGGCATGACGGAGGAGGTGGTGGACGGCGGCGGTGGGCCGGTAGTGTTTGTGGTGCGTGAGTTCGACGGCGGCCGCGACCG
>KE373023.1:194078-215471 GCA_000418225.1 Zizania latifolia | reverse complement strand
CAGCAGATGCCGCGTGAGCTTGTGTGCCTTTAAGAAAACATCAGGATGCAAGATTCAGAAATGTGGAAGTGAAACGAAAGCTTCTTGTTAGCATTGCATTCAGATTCAGAAACCCGGGGAGAAATCAGGGGCAGGAATTGCGTGTGGGACGGCACCGGCACGCATTGCTAGCTGGTGTGGCTACACGAATCACGAGGCAGTTGTCAGCCGGCCAGCCGGCCAGTCAGTTCGCGGCTGTACGAGATCAAACCTCAAATCCACCAACTAAGTGCCAAATTTACTGCAACTTACTCATAGATTAGTACACTGTTTACAGCGTGAAAGCTTGATGATGAGTGGCTTTCGAGCGAGCATGCATGCCTCTGCATCGATCGATCATATTGCCTTCTAATCTTTCTGCATCATATGGCATCCGCATTCTGCTCTCTACGTGTTTTCCATCATTCTTAAACACGCGGAGTATGTCCGTTGTGTTATTATTTTTGACTTGCTATTTAGAATAATAATGAGTCTTTTATTATTTTTGACTTGCTATTTAGAATAATAACAAGACTCTCTTTTTAAGTTAGATTGTTATTTTACTATTAACTCCAATGTACTTATTAAATATGACTTGCTATTTATTCTTATTTGAATTCATCTATATTTTGTTAATATATTTTAACAATGGCTATATTTTTGGATTAAACTTGCTATAAAATAGAATAGCAGAGGAATGAAAAGTCTTGGTGACTTGCTAGAAGAAGCAAGTCTTAGGAGGAAGATGAAAAGCCACCTAAAATAGCAAGCTAAATAGTAAGAACAATGGAGTTATTTTTTAAACTATTATTGCTATTTTAGAGGATAGCAAGTGGGATAACAATCACAATAGAGATGCTCTAAGGATATATTTGGTTAAGTTATAAATTTAAAAAACTGTCGTAAAATGTAAGCGGTAAAAAAACTGATATGATAGACAAGATATGAAAAAAGTTACGAAATTGTTTAATAATATAAAATGATAAATTTATATTAAACTCATGTAAACTAACGAAAAGATTAAACAACGTAAATCATGAACTTGTATAATTGTGGGGATCAACAACTTTCAATTTACACTATCAAAAGGCAGTTTTGATTTAAAAAAACTGGTTTTATCCTATACTTTTTTTTTTCCAAATGAGAAGATACTGAAAAAAACTGAAAAAAAAACACACACCAAGCCCGAGATTCATCAGTAGCTTCAGTACAGCGACAAAAAGTCAAAAACTACTAGTGGTAGCAGCATTTGAAACTAGCTCAAGTTGATGAGATTTGAATCTGAACTTGATGAGATTTCAATCTTTTAGCTCTGAAACTTTGTGATAGTTCACATCTGTTCCCATCGATGCGCTCGTGGACAAGAAGTGGAGACTTCATCGGCCGCGAAATGGAGTGAACCTGACGCCGGCGACGAAGAAGAGAAGCCAATGGTCGGCCACAGCACACGGGCACGAAGAGGACGAAGGAATTCGCTCGGAGCGGCGCCGCCGCGCCGGCGTGGCCGAGGCCGAGATGGACTAATCGGCCTATCAGAGTTGTCCACCATATTTTGGGCCGCCACCATTTGCAGCGATCCAAATTGGCCCATCCGATTTTGGGCCGCTACCAATGGAAGAGACCACGTGAATTTGGAGTCCAACAGTATGGGCCACTCCTTCATCGGCGCCGGCGGTAAAGCCATCTGCCACTCTCCCGTCACCCGAGGCGTCGAGGCCGTTTCGAGCTCGTCGTGCAGCGCGACGTGGCGTCGCGAACATTCAGATTTGAAACCCGATGGGACTTCATGTTTGGTTCTGAACTCGCCGAACTTATGTGGCTACATTTTTTAATTCTGAAGATACATTATAAAGTCTTCTGAACTTGAAGTTTTGAAAACGAGAGGAAATCCGGACCAAATTATATTCATTTGGTACAACTACCCCCCCTCATCTAGATAAGTAATAAAATGGTCGCCGGTGTTGAAAATTTCAGACATGCAGATGGTCTACATCGAGGAGGAGGAAGAAAAATTAATCCCTGCAGAAGAACATTCCCATTGTGAGTCAGCACCAGCAAGAATATACCGATCGATGAGCTTCTGGTCGTTGAACATTGGAGTGTCTCCACTCTGCAGAGAGAGTGACACACAGAAAGATCCAGGAATATTCATCAGCACATCCAAGATTGATCCCATATTCATCGTAGGATACACCAGCGTCTGATTTATGTGCTCCAGTTCGTCTATGTACATGTCCATGCATTTCTCCTTTTCACAGCACAAGATGAAAATAAAATTAGCACACACTTTGCAGTAATAGTTTGCACCTATCTTGTATATGCACTAAGTTGATGAACAACTGAACCCTGCCTGAAACTGTCACTCTGTCAGTACAAATATCGATCTGATCCTCTTTTGATCCATTTGCAGGAACTGGTATTTACATATTACACAAGATCAACGACCAATCCAAGGATGATGATAACAAAAAAAAAAGAATGCAAGTGAAGGCATGCCTGGACAAGTCAAGGCTGGGACAAGTTCAAAGCAAGAAGCAGTAGGCATGCTAATAATGTCTCAGAATACACTAGACTCCGGATAAGCATGGACATAACAGGGTGATAATCTGGCCCTTGTTTGACTCGACGATAAGGACGAACAATTTATATTATTAGCAGCAGCAAACTCTGTCTAGCTTGCATGCAGAAAGGAGAGGTGAAGATTAGGCGGGGTGTCATACTCATGTGACGTGACTTCTCGGAACTGAATAACCTCGCGAGATTGTAGCGGAGAAACCAGACGTCTTGCATGCCAAGTATGCTCGATTCAGGAGAGAAATAATCGGAGTCAGAAAGATGCAGTTTTTACTTTTACAGCTCATGAGATTCTTGGTGTGTGCGCCTCCTCCGCGTCTGCTGCGCCGCATCAGATTCTTGGTGTCTGCTCTTCTTTTCACCCTCTCTTTCTGTTTTTTTCCCAGTAAATTTTGCTCGTAATCTTTGGCAGCATATACATTTGAGATATATGTGGTGAAAAACATTGGGATAGTTGTGGAAGACAGAGCTGTTCTTGGTGTCATGCTTTGCCTCGTCAGTTCGATGAAACGACACGGCTGGGTTCTGGACAAGAAACTTGTTATGATCAGGATTCAGTACAGCATCAAGTCCCAAGAAAAAGGATGAGGATCCAAAGTTTTTCAATTTTCCAATTCAGGAATCCCAAGATTTTTATTATTCTCCCTGTTTTGGCTCTTGATGCCACTGGAATGCTGATGTTCATCAGTATAAAGAAACATGTCCCCTTGCTAAAAAAACACAAGGTCCCTGAAAATTCCCCTTGCTAAAAAACTAGTCTTCATTTCATAGTTCAATCAACAAAGAACAGCAATAAGTCTAGCAAAACTCTAATATACTCGATGATTCAAAACCAAAGATATCAAGATAGTCATCAGGAGAAGTTGGATATAAGTAAATTCTCAGGGCGAAAATTGTAGCTCTGCCCGAAACCTTTACTGGCAAAACAAGCTGCAAAATTGGTACTAGTATCATCTATTTCCGATTTACATGACAACAACTCGAACTCACGATCAGTTTCATCTCAAGCACCCAAGGCTTGATCTCCCTGTATACTGACAACATCTACACTACAGTCTCCTGAAGGCTCCCTGAAGACATGATGTTATTGTCATTGCCACGCAATCTACCAAAGCTCTGAATTCTGATGCAACAGACTGTTTTGAGTCTTGATCACTTCCAGCCATAGCTTTCAGATCTGCTGCCATCTTCTTCCTCACAGCTGACTGTATTCGCCGATGAGCCGGCTATGGCTGATGCTGAGAAATAGAGAGGACCCTCAGGAGATCCAGATTGGGAGCTGCTTTGCTCTTGAGGAATCCAGAGTCCTCCCATGAGCACAATCTGTTGGTTCACCATGGCGGAGCTCGGCAATCTTCTGGCGTTGTGGAGACGGTACTTCTGTGCAATCAGAATTGCAAAATTGATATTACTATACGCACAATCAGTTGCCATTAATGAATTTCATTGAGTGTTCCTGAAGATTGATGGAAGGTTGTGTTATCAGTGGAAGAATTGCTCACCTGAAGATGGCTTTTCACTTCATCATTTGTCAGGCCATCTACCTTCATCATCTCCCTGATTTGCTTTGGAGTGGCAACTGCAGTCAATTCAGGAAAAAATTACATGAGCACTCATTAACTTGAAATTTGCATCTGTACGACTGTACCACAAGTAACTAATTACCAACACTGAAGTGATCTTAGCTCCAGAGATGACCATGATTTGTGTGATTTATCTGAACAATTCTCACCTTGAGGACCACCAAGTTGCTGCAGGGCAGAGACAAACTTGCGGTGCAGCTCCGGCGACCAGCACCGCCTTGCCTTCCTCGCCTGCTGCTGCTGCTGCTGGGTCGTTGCTAGCTGTGACTGGGCTTGAAGGCTCAGCGAGGGGCCAGATGGTGCCATGGAGGCAGCCCTCGCCGCTGCTTGGGCAAATCCCACAACCTGACGGCGGTTTTCGTCGGCGGCGGCAGGCGGCGACAGCAACGATAGGTCCGGCATCGCCACGTCGTAAGTCATGTCCTCCTTCCTGATCAAGCTTGGCCTCGGCCGCGCGAACGCCGGAGCGCCGGAGCCCACGGCCTTGAATGGCACGAACGCGCCGCCGGCGGCGGCATGGGATTTCCCCTCCGACGAGATCCTCTCCTTCTCTTGGTTCTGCGATCGTAAAGGTCCGATTTTTAGCCCCCAAAATCCACAATTTCACGACCTAGCAATCTGAAGGCACAGAAAAACAAGCATTTCAAGCAAGTGAATCGCCGACTCTCACCTCTGGATCCGCGCCGTCTCGGCCGGAATTGCCTGTCCAAAGCTGCGCGGTGCGCATCCAGTTGCTCTTGTCGCCGGCGTCCTCCTCCTCCTTGTGATCACCCTTCTTCTTCTCCACCTCCTCCTTCATCACATCAATCACTGCACACGCCATCGCCACATCAACCACCGCCCCCAAAAAGGAAACCAAAAAACAAAAAAAGGGAAGCCTTTTCTCACCGTCGGCGAGGAGGCGAGCGCAGAGAGGGAGCTCGCGCCTGAAGACCTCAATCTTGCCCCTCTCCTCCTCCAGCCTCCGGATGCAGTCATCCATGGCGGACGCCGGCGAGTCCCTGACGCGGCCTACGCTCTTGGCAGCGAACATCTTGAGATCCAAGCTCAAATCCGTGCCGACGCCGATCTCCCCCACGTCGAGCCCCATCGCGCATCCACCACAGCTGCCTCCTCCACCTCGAGATGATGATGCTACCTTGTTTCTGTGTGCGAGACAGCGAGAAGAAGAAGAAGAGTTTGTTGGTTGGATGGATGGATGGATTGATGTGAACGGAAGGAGACCAGAGAAGGGGACGGGTATATATAAAGACAGAGGCGGCAGCAGCAGCCGCAACAACCATGGAATGGAAGATAGGAGGAGTACCTGAGAAGAGAGGAAGAGGATGAGAATTGAGAAGAGAATCTCGGGCTAACCCGGCGAGGCGAGGACGAGTTTTCACGTCACCTCTTCTCATCGGAGCCACGATACACTTGCACGAAAGCCCTCTAACTTCATAGTTATTTCTCTTTTAGTCCATTTGGTTGTGTTTTATATCCTCCATGTGTATTGTTTAGTGAATAAAAATGCTATCAATCGATAAAGGAAATCTTTTCATGTAGACCTTGGTAATTAAATGTGTGAGGGTTATAGGGGACTGTGAATGGAGTGATTAAAATGGTTTAAAAAACTCTCTTGAGGATCAATTAGCATAATTTATCGCGTCAGAATGCAAAATCGACTTAAGATATTTGTATTTGTGACGGCTAAAGCTACATGTAACATAAAATAGCTGGTTATTATGCTACTCTCTCGATTATATATTATAAATCGTTTCACTTTTTTATAATCAATTTTTTTCATCTTTTACCAATTTTATAAAAAAGTATATTAATAATTATATTATCAAATTAATTTCATTAAACTGACTAATAAGTATGTTTCAATAGTGTATTTATTTTATATTATAAATATTAATATATTTTTATTTAATCTTAATCAAAGTTAAAGAAATTTTAACTTTAACAAATTTAAATAACTTATAATATGAAACAAAGTAGTACTAGATAAAAACATATTCTCAATTCTTCAGTTTTTTATTGCTTTCCTTTGAAGTTTGAAGCAATGAGTTGTTCATGTAATTAAGCAAGCGTACACAAAGATCACAGTTTTCTTTTTGGCACGCTCCGAATGAATCGTAACGGCACAAACCTTTTAATGCATGCATTTTCCCTATGAACGTCTTGAGTGAAATCTATATGCTTCTCCTTACGATTTGTCGCTTACTTTTTCTTTCTGTTCCAATTGCCAGGTCAATTTTGTGCTTTCTACAAACTCACACATCTGTGTGCTGTGCACATTGGTTGAGTTGTACAATTGTTGCTATGACTGATTGTAGCTTAACACCAGGCATCCTAACAAGCTTCAGTACATACAAAAGATGATGCAACAGCAATTAGCTAGACTCTGATGTTGTGTGCTTCACATCACCTGGTCGATCTCATAGGATCTCATTTATCAAGAAAGATGGCAATGAAGGTCCAAAACCTAAAACCCTATGATTAACTGCCTATGATGGCTAGAGGCGGCCGAAGTGGGGCTGCACGTGAGGAGCGTGATAGGGCAGTGTCCGAGGCGGGATAGGGTGGGGCATCGGTCGGGACAAGACAGGGCGTCATCCGGGGTGAGGCGCCGGTCGGGACGATGATCGGGATGGGGCGGCAGCGGGGTCGGCTGGATTGGGCCTAATGGCCCATTTATTCTAGATAATATGAATATGAGTTATCCAAATTATCGAATCCGTATCCATCAGATATCAGTGATATCATATCCGAAAAATAATCTGAATCTGTATCTGAAAAAAATCCATACAAAAAGATTCGAATCCAAATCCGTTTTGACTGTTCTGGACTGTTCCGAACGAAAGCTATCACATCCGTTTTCATTCTTACCACGGTGTATAAAATCATTGCCATCTTTACTTCTCAACAATCCGATTGATGTAGTTTTGTGTCCTTTGCAGCACAATACTACATAAAGTTATAAAGTTTCAGCAACTATATTAATTACTATAAAGCACAAATTAAAATTAAATGGATCCATAGTTACAATTATTTTCATAAACTGTCACACATTTTGTCAAAGAAAGTGCATTCTTGGCACAACTAGTAGAATATACCAGTTACATATCCTCTGAAAATTAAGAAGATACCATGACACCCTGTTGATAAAAGAACTTATAGTCACAAACAACACAACATGGGTGAAGTTTAGGGTGCCCCTTTGATGATAAGAATTGGCCACTTGACAATTGTCTTATTGGAGCAATGACATCATTTCAAAATGGCATATACATGAGGCTTGGAATATCCATCTACAAGATAATTTTCTTTAGAAAATAACACTAACAAGTTGTGCCCATCTATATAGAATAGTTTTGTGGTACGGTGGTGTCATCACCCCTACTTATTTGTGCACTGAGCTATTTACAAAAGGCAAAAGGCCCATTATGTTACCATCTATAAATATAATACACTTATACATGGTTAAATAAGTAAACTACAATATCAGATAAATGTTAGATTGTAACAGAAAATTGAAAACAGTATAGTACTTCATTTTGTAACAGGAAAAAGGGAGATAAAAAGGAGGGAAGAAATCCAGCTGTCCCAATCCTTGGTGTTCATCCCAAAGAAAAACCATGAGCAAGCAACATGCAAATAAAATAAATTGGATTCTTGGAGGATATGCCATGTGATTTTGGATGGCTAATGGTTCAGATTCCGATGCTTTTTCTTGAATCCAAAAATCTACCAATATTTTTTCTGTATTTTAATATGGTGAAAGGGAGAGTGGCAAGGGAAATATTCCCTATGGTCAGGCCATTATTTTACGGTTTGTGGTAATTAGTACAATAAATATCAAATCTGATCAGTAATAATAGTAATCATGTTGATAACCATATGAGTAACCGGTTCGATAACAATTTGGAAAACCATGTGTTGAAATCCAATACTCTACAAAGATTTTTTCCCCTGTGTTTTAACATGGTGAAAGGGAAATATTCCATGCATGGGAGCAGGCCATCGTTATTTTAGGAGATGCATTTTTGGACCTATTCGATGTGCCGGAGGAGATTAGTGGCAATATTCTATTCCATGGCGTTCTTGTGAGTTTTTGAGAAATCAAGGGTGTTTTTGGACCAAATTCAGTGGACACCTTACGCGCACTCGGCTCGCCACGTTTCTGTCTACCTACTGCATGCATACTAATAGCAGTGTGTTGATACCACAGCAAAATCATTTATCTACCGCAAACTAAACTTTTAAATCTGTTCCATAATATAATTTAAAATCAAGTAGAATATTTTATAATACAACAAATCTCGATAGTATCACTGTTCAGATTATATTCATTACGCTATAAAATATCTCATTCGATTCTAGATTATGATATTATGGAATAGAAGAAGTAGCATATATACATAGCTTATATAGAGAGAGACACACATATATATACATGGTAGAACATAGTTATTTTGGTCTCGCTTAGATTCGTTTATAGATCAATGAATCTAGACATATATACAAAATATTGATTTATAGATGAATCTAGGCAAGATCAGAATGACTTATATTCTGAAACAGAGAAAATACAGTTTTTAAGATGAGTTATATTTGAGAAAAAACTAGAAAGTCTAACACAACTTAAAGAACCAGGATGTAGAATTTAGCTGGATAAGGGAAACACAACAGTTTAACATTTGAATTATGCAATTTTTTTTGAAGTATACTAATTAATTAAGAGAGGATGTGGTTCCGCTCAAATGTCAATGATAATCTATACTGTCAGCTACTTTGTGCATATCTGTGTAACACTTGAATTTATTTATTTATGACTAAAATTTCATAGCAATATATAAAATGCAACAATCAAGTGACCACATCGATCCTTTAGATAGGTTCTATGCCATACGCAAGTGATGAACACCCACTAGCTTGTTTGTTGCAAATAATTAAATGTATCCCTGGCCTGTACGATCCATGAGATAAGATATCTTGGCTTTATTGTTTATAGTCATAGTACAGATTGCACAAAGAAAAGTACAAGCCAGCTTTCTTTTATTTCAAGAACTTAAGATATACTCTCTCTAATTTATTATTATAGGTCATTTTTCTACTTTTACATTATTATAATTAAGAAATCAATTAAATGACTTTGTTATCTCTATTTATTCTGTATTATAAAAGATATATGTCATTTATTTATGAAAGATGTATTATTTATTTTTAAGGATAAATATGAAAGAAAAGATAAAAGAGTATCTAAATTTTTTAAAACAACTTATATTTCTAAAAGAGTTGAGGATGATATAACAATTTATATAAGAATTCAGTTGGTATATGAGTTGAAATGAGTTAATTATCTGTGTATAATGGGAGGTCAAATTTTTTGCAGGCCACATGAAAACTAAATTATCTCTGGTGCACAATTTAAGCTTATTTTACCATCATGCAATCATATATATAATTTTTAGCCAACGGCAGCTCCTGGCTTGGATGCATGGGGCTCGGCATATATACATTAGCACACGCCATGGTTCGCAACAAAAGACGACGACAGTCAACAGGAGTTGCACCCCTTGCTCTCTGAGCTCCGCTGTCTACCAATCTCTGCATCATTAAAACTTAAAAGTGTTATATATAGGTTTGGTGGGGTCATAATTTGTAGGCATAAGATTCTCAGCGCTTAAGGTGTGTGCAAATTTTGCATTTGCACTGATCGCTTATAGAAATTAATTAGATTTGTACGAGTGATCCGTAAAAACCACTGTACCATGAAAACTGAATTTCTACGTGCGGTCCATATAAACCACCGCATGTGCATTAATTAATTTTTTACTAAATTCAAAAGAACGACATATAGGAAGAATAGGAAGTACAAAGTTACGGAGACATGTCTGGGGCAGTTGAAGCTTGAGCCATAGGCCTATCGTCTCTAAACCTCCATTAAATTTTCATCAAAATACTATATAAATTTTTAAAAATTTAAAACTAATTTATTCAGCCCTACGCATTATCAATTATTAAATCCGCGTGCAGAAGTACACAGTAAAACAGTCTAATGCAGTGGTAAAGAGCCAAACTAGAATTGCGGCCGTATAGGTGGACGTGTGTTGAGTAAACATATAAACTTTGACCACCACCATAAAAACAAAAGGTCAATGCCCAGATCCTCACGCTGTTACACGCGTTTAACGAGGTGTGGTGTTAACTATCATGGCTGCATGCCGATCTCTCGAATCTTATAGATAGGGAAATATACAGTAATTAATTTGTTAATGGTTGAACGCGTCTACCACTGTTCTTGGACGGACGACTTACCAGTGTAGTTTTCAGGCTGCTAGCTTAGCTTAGCTTCCTCTACACATAATGCATGCTGCTTCACTGAAACTAATGCATGGTTAGGAGGTTTAATTAGCCTTCTGCAAAGCAACCAATATTCCAATAATACACTGACAGACTACATATACTAGCTGCCTTGAAAACAAAAACCAGAGTTAGAGAGAGAGAGGAGGAAGAGACGTACAGTACAGTATGTACAGCTAGCTAGCGTGCGTGGGTACGTACACGTGTGAGGTTGCAATTAACGCAACGAAACGAAGAGAAAGACTGGTTGATGTCTGTGTAGCTAGATAGAGAGAGAGAGAGAGAGGACGATGGAGACGTGGGTGAGAAGACGGCAGTGTAGAGCAGCTTGCGAGGAAGACGACGATGGATTCATGGATAGAATCATAGAATAATAAGGAGTCTGACGCGGCAAACACTCACACCACCTCCTCCTCCGCTTGTTTCGTCTCGAAATCAGTTCGGTTCGCCGCATCGCGCCGGGATCATTCAATTATTTCGCTTCTCTCTTTTCCCCTCTTTTCTAACTTTATCTCATCTCTTTTTTTATGCGATTACGTGGAGGCACATATGCACCTGAGTGTGCCTCTTAATGTTCTCTTAACACAAATATATGCCAACAGTAAATCCGTGATATCATATCACTAAAATTTGCATTGAAAGTATACGCATAAGTGTAATATTCGTGGATATGAAGATTAGTAACATATATACAACACTACCGAAAATAGAAGCTTTGCTGAGTGCATTCTACATGGTACTCGGTAAACAACCACATACACCGAGTGTTTTTCAGCCTTCAACGTGTAGTATGCCATGGGCACATGGAAAACTAGAGATTTTTGGTAGTGCAACTTGACTATCGGACCACTAATGCGCTTTCTCCACTCTATCTTATAATACTACTTTTTCCTAAATATATGTCTCTGTGTACTATTCAACTTTAAAATTTTGGCTATTTATTTTGTAACAAATTTATATATATATATATATATGAATGAACGAAAATATGCTATATCCTTGAGGTGTGTTACATCATAGATACAATTAAACTAATTTTCATTTTACATGATGTAACCATTTAAAATAAGGGTGATAAAAATGAAAACTATAATTAAATAGGGCAAGTAAACAGAATAGAAGGGGTACTTGCTAGAGTTTGTTTGTTTGTTGGGATGGGGAATTAATGGAATCTCTTGTCCCTTTCCTTCTCCCTATTGTGTGGTTGCAATTTGCTTGGATTTTTCCATTTCTTTCCGTTGGATTGATGATTGATTTAATTAATTAGGAGTACGAGTGAGACGAATTTTCAAGATTTTTTATGTTAGGTCACAAACATGCTGAAAAGAGCATCAAGGCATACGGATCACAACTTACAAGCATATTGCATATATGTGCAGATGCTACTACAGCATAAATTGAATAATTTTCTACAAAATATATGAAATTGTTGCTTTACAATCAAACGCCTTATTTTTGCTCCATGCATTCTTGTTTTGTAGAGCTAAACATTATTTGGAGAGAGCAATATTTATTTCCTGAATCTTAGGAAAATTGAATCAATTCTGATAAAAGTTCTAGAAAATTCTAGCAAAATTTCTTCGTTCCAAATCTTAACTGTTATATGCTCATCATTGACCTACTTATCGTCTTCCCTTTGTATGTCAAGAATGGTGATGGCTAGACAAGACTAATTCTCATTTTCCATGGATAAAGAAAAGGACGGGTCGCCAGAGCCGTTTATTGCCGCCACCGTCGGTTTTGGGGCTTCTTGATGATGTCAGCGTCACAGTTTCATGTTTATCATTTAGTTCAAGACATAGCTATTCTTGTATTCTCACACCACTGCCACAGAATCACTTAAAAATAGCGTCATATCAGCGTCGGTTATCTCTAAGTCGACAATAAAATTATATTACTGCTGGTTTAAAAAATAGAATCCGTTAAATTTTTTGAACTTGAATGGAACCGACACTACTGCGTCACTTTCAGTGTCGGTCTGTGCCATGATCAGCACTAAAAGTGGCACTGTTGCGGTACTTTCAGTGTCGGTTCATGGCACAGACCAACTCTATTTATATCAGTGACGGTTCATAAATGGAACCGACACTGTTGCGGCGCTATAAATCTTTTCCGCGTTGCAACAATTTGTATTTCATTTGATCAACGATTTACGATTTAGGGTTTAGCATTTTTAAATAACAAATAATAAATGTTAAAAATACAAAGGTAGCTTTTTTCATAGTAAATAATAAATGATAAAATACAAAGGTTTGCATTTTTAATATTAAATAATAAATTTTAAAACAAAAAGTTAGCAGGTATTAATAATAAGTTGTATGAAAATTTGATTAACGGTTTACGCTTTATGGTTTACGATTTACGATTTACGGTTTAAGGTTTACGGTTTTAGAATTTTGTAATAACAAATAAAAAATGTTAAAAATAGAAAGGTAGAATTTTTTACGATTTACGATTTACAGTGTAAAATAAATGTTAACAGAAAAAGTTTCATTTATCGTGTAAAATATTTTTAAATTGTTAAAGTAAAACAGTTTGTATTTGTTAATAATAATTTGTAAATGTTAGTATAAAAATGTTTCATCTGGTACAATAAAAAAATCCGTATTTATTAGGAGTAACTTTTGTATATTAAAATAAAATGTGGTTATTTATTAATATTAAAATATTCTTCAGTGTCGGTTCTTAACTATAACCGGCACTGATATATCACTATCAGTGTCGGTTCTCTATTCAAACCGACACTGATACCCTTCCCATATAGCGCTAGGACTTAACCATTTTCCCCATCCCATATATATATCCTGCCGTCCTGCGGTCCGGCCGTCTCCGCCTTCGCCCCCGCTGTCCGGCCATCCTGTCGTCCTGTCGTCCTGCCGTCCGACTGTCTCCACCTCCGCCACTGAGTCTCCGCCGTCCAGCCATCTCCGCATCCACCGTCCGACCGTCTTTGCCTCCACCTTCACCGGTCCGACCGTCTTCGTCTCCACCCGTGCAAGATTTTGATGTCACTAATCTCTCACATTATTTGGATTTAGGGTTTAGCTAGAATTTTATCCATGCCACCATTATTCTTGAAAAAGATATGGATCAAGTGTATGTACCTTGACTTGCAATTTTTGAGTATACTTCTGAAATGATCAAGTGTATGTACCTTGCCATGCATCAAGTGTATGTATATGTTTGAGAATCTATATATTTAAGTATACATTCGATGGAGTGTATGCAAATAATATGATGTGCATGTGTATGTTTGAGTATACTTTTGATGGAGTGTATGCATTTAACAATATTCAGTTTTGTTTATTAGGGTTTACACAAGTATTATTATACTTTTTTATTGTTGTTAAATATAACATGAATTAGGGACATAACAAGCCTCCTAATGATAAACAGGGCACTTTCGATGGACAGCGTGTTTTCAGCAGTAGGGGGTCCCAATTGATCAACCGACTTATGTTTCTAACAGTGGCCTCCTGAAAATCAATCATCATTTCATCGGGCGTCACCAGGTTTATATACTGTACATTGCATATTCTATTTATATGGTAACAAAACTAACAAACTCATGCGATATTATCTCACTGTTATAGATTCTAAGAAAACCATTTGCCGATAACAATAATATTCACACTGGTGACACCCTTAAGATATCAACAAAAGATGGATGCACCAATTTGATTGAGGTTGTGAGCTGTGGAGGCACGTTATATCTCCACAAAGGGTGGGATGCATTTAGTGACAGAGTCCGCCTAGTAGAAGAGGACTATATAGTGGTTGGTTATGGGGAGGCTACGCTAGCGCTAATTTTAAAAATTTTACCCCGTTCGCTCAGGAACCATACGTGTAATGGGATCATAGATCCTTACTTCTAGACACGAGACGCGCTAGGGCAGCGGAAGAAGAGTTGATGAAGCACATTCTCGATCAGCTTCGTCCGTTCGTCAGCGGCAAAGACGACGTAGACCGGCGATCTCCACGGAAGAAGATCAGCACCGCAGTAGCAGCGGTGTCTCTACGGTATCCACACGTACAGGGACGGGATCACCTCAAGTCGGTATGCTAGTATCGGGCGAGAGATTAGGGGAGAGATGGTCACAACCGATGTAGCCAGGAGAGGTGACGGCTAGGGTTAGGTCGAAGCAACAAGCAACAGCAATAGCAGCCACCTTTTCGTCCTAGCCCCTCCTCTTCTTATATAGTGCCCTCTCATGGGCCTTTAATCAGTATTAAAGCCCAACATATCTAATCTGTTCGCCTGGCCTAGAAGTTCTGGACCAGACCCGAAACTTCCAAAAATAACCTGCTATATGAATTTATTTCTACCCGAAACTTCCGGTCCAACTAGAACTTCTGGACCCGGTACTTCCGGTCCAACCGGAACTTCCAAAAATAATATTCTATATCGAATTTATTTTGACCCAGAACTTCTGGTTCTTACCCGGAACTTTCGGTTTGTCTAGAATACACTTTCAGGCAGGCCCAAAACTTCCGGTCCAACCGAAACTTCTGTCTCCTCTAGAAACCGAAACTGGGGCTGGCCCGGAACTTCCGGTCTAACCGGAATTACCAGATGCTCCAGAACCCAGAACTTCCGGCCTCAGGCTAGAACTTTCAGTTCCTTCAGAATTCTCTTGGACATATTTTCATCAATCTCCCACTTGCACAAGAGCTAATTCTTGCAAGCTTTAAATCCCATCCCCTTAAACGTGTGACCCGATAGGTTCATATGCAAACGGCCATGACCCGGAAACCTTTTCTGGATCGCTGATCAATAGCGGTACCTAGCAGCACATATTGACCCCCGAAAGCATATAAAATCAAAATCATATTTTTTGAACCTTGATATACTCACGCACTAATCCCTTTACCACACGACATCAGTCAAGCTCAAGGCGAGATTCATGCCACTCTTGTGATAGCTTGACACTTCACTCGATCAAGTAGTGGATTAATCATGATCAACTCTTTGATCATAGTGGTATGGCCATGCACTTTTCTAATCCAACTATCTCAAGGGGTCCAGAGACGTCTCTCCTGTTATTTAGGAGGGGTAAATTCTATCTTGACCGCTCACATCCCACGACATATTTCATAACACATCCGAAAGCAACCTTTATAACTATCTAGTTATAGAATAGTGTTTGGAAGCCTCTAAGTGTGCACTACACATTCTGGAATCAACGACGATTTCAGGTCTAAGAATTGTGCAGGTACACCATTTGAGATGACAACTGATGACACATCATGAATAACAATCCTAACAGTATCTCAAAGTGGGTCTATCCAACTCCATGTTCACTAACATGAGTCCACATCACTGATTTGATATCTCTATGTCTATGATCCATGAAACATGATCATCAATCAAATAGATATGCTAATCTATAAATCATTACTGTCCCATATGACGATATGAGATTAGAGATCATTTAGAATAACATCGTGATAATACAAAGAGTTTCACAAATAAATCACATACTCGGCTGATCAATGTAAAAGACATTTATTAGAGGAACAAGATAACCAATTATTTAAAGTACATTAGCATAGACAAGACTCTTCTTACATACACTAGACTCTATCACACAAGTATCTAATACCCATAGAGCTCAAGTGCACCTCATGCTTGGGCTGCGAGAAAGGTTTCGTCAATGGATCGGCAATATTTAAATCCATGTGCACTTTGCATATCTTTACATCACCTCTATCTATAATCTCTCGGATGAGGTGATAGCGCCGCAGTATGTGGTTGGACTTCTGGTGCGACCTAGGCTCCCTGGCTTGCGTAATGGCACCACTATTATTATAATAGAGGTCCACTGTACTGGACGCACTAGGGACAACACACAACTCAGAAACAAACTTTTTGATCTAAACAGCCTCCTTCGCAGCTTCAGAAGCTGCAATGTACTCGGCCTTTATTGTTGAATCTGCAACCATTTCTTGCTTGGAACTCTTCTAACTCATTGCGCCTCCATTGAGGCAAAACACAAATCCAGACTGTGATCGCGAATCGTCCTTGTCGGTTTATAAGGTAGCGTCGGTGTAACCATTTACAATGAGCTCCTCCTCACCTCCATTGACTAGAAACATATCATCAGTTCTTCTTAAGTACTTAAGGATACTCTTTACTATCGCCCAGTGACTTTCACCCGGGTTTGATTGGTATCTGCCAGTAACACTTAGAGCATAAGAAATATCTAGGCGTGTACAAAGCATGGCATACATGATGGATCCGATTGCGGAGGTATACGGGATCGCACTCATCTTTTCTAGCTCATCAGGTGTCGAAGGATACTAATTCTTGCTGAGAGTAATACCATGTGACATTGGCAGAAAACCATTCTTGAAATTCTACATATTGAACAGTTTCAATACCTTATCAATGTACATGCTTTGGCTTAATCCAATTAGCCTTCTCGATCTATCTCTATAGATCTTTATGCCCAATATATATGCTATTTCTCCAAGATATTTTATTGAGAAACTTTTTCGCAATGAAGATTTAACAGCATCAAGCATTGAAATATCATTTCCAATCAACAATATGTCATTTACATATAAGACCAGAAATATAAGTACGCTCCCACTAGCCTTTTTATAAATATAAGGCTCTTCTTCATTCTTGATAAAACCAAACCATTTGATCGCTTCATTAAAACAAAAATTCCAACTCCAAGAAGCTTGCTTCATCCCATAAATGGACCTTTGCAGCTTGTAAACTTTTCCAGCATTCTTTGGATCGTCAAGACCTTTAGGCTGTGTCATGTACACATCCTCACTTAGGTTTCCATTAAGGAAAGCCGTTTTGACATCTATTTGCCATATCTCATAGTCATAATATATGGCAATTGCTAGGATAATACGGTAGACTTTAGCATTGCGACGGGTGAAAATGTTTCATCATAATCAACACCTTGAATCTGCCTGAAACCTTTCACCACCAATTATGCTTTATAGATGTGAATATTTCCATCAATGCCCATCTTTGCCTTGAATATCTAATTACACTCAATAGTTTTTACACCATCAGGTGGATCGACCAAGTTCCAAACTTGGTTCTCTCGCATGGATTCTAACTCTGATCTTATGGCTCCAAGCCATTTCTTAGAGTCTAGTACCATCACCGCTTCCAAATAGGTCTTAGGTTCATCATTGTCCAATAATAATATATCGCGCTGCCCAGTGGTTAAAAATGTAAACCGCTCAGAAGCACGACTCAAGCTTTCCGATCGACGTGGGGCTGGTGTCTCGACAACAGGTTTTGTAACCTCTTGCACATCGAGTTGTGGTTCAATAGGAGCTGAAACACTTTCAAGTGGTTCCTGAACTTCTTCGAGTCATACCATGCTCTCACTAATGCCTTTCGAGAGAAACTCTTTCTCAAGAAAGACACCATTTCGGACGACAAACACTTTGTCTTCTTTCCGGTTATAGAAGTAATATCATTTGGTTTTCCTAGGATACCCTACAAAGAAGCATTTATCAGATTTGTGAGTGAGCTTATCAGACGTCAAATATTTTACATAGGCCTCACAACCCCATATTTTTAGAAAAGACAACCCGGGACGCTTCCCAGTCCATATCTCATATGGTGTCCTCTCTACTGATTTAGATAGAACTCTATTTAATATGAAATCTGCAGTTTCTAGAGCAAATCCCTAGAAGGACAATGGAAGATCAGACTGACTCATCATTGATCGGACCATGTCTAACAAAGTTCGGTTCCTCCGCTCGGACACCCCATTCCACTGAGGCGTGCCTGGTGGAGTCAGCTGTGGAACGATTCCACATTGCTTTAGATAATCAATAAACTCATGGCTCAAATATTCACCTCCACGATCAGATCACGTAAATTTAATTATCTTGCCTATATGATTTTGTACCTCATTATGAAATTCCTTGAACTTTTCAAAGGATTCCGACTTATGCCTCATCAAGTAGATGTAACCAAATTTACTAAAGTCATCGGTAAAAGTAATGAAGTACTGAAAACCACCTCAGGTTGTAGAACTCATTGGTCCACATACATTAGTATGTACAATGACCAATAATTTATTTGCCCTCTCACTTTGACCAGTGAAAGGCGTCTTAGTGATTTTGCCAAGTAAACAAGACTCACATATGTCAAATGATTCGAAATCAAATGACTCCAAAAGCCCATCTCTATGGAGCTTTTACATGCGCTTCTCATTTATATAACCTAAATGATAATGTCAAACATAGGTAAGATTCAAATCATTAAGCTGAGGCTTCTTGGTATTAACGTTATAAACATGTGTATCCTCAAGATTTAGAATATACAAGCCATTCAACAATAGACAAACACCATAGAGCATACCATTCAAAAATATCGAATAACACTTGTTCTTTATTACAAATTCAAAACCATCTTCCTCTAAACATGACGAAGAGATAATGTTTCTGCCCA
Organism: Zizania latifolia; assembly: GCA_000418225.1. Classification (NCBI taxonomy): domain Eukaryota; kingdom Viridiplantae; phylum Streptophyta; class Magnoliopsida; order Poales; family Poaceae; genus Zizania; species Zizania latifolia. The sequence continues at coordinate 196,514 of KE373023.1, read as the reverse complement.
AGGCAGGAATGAAATAACAATTATTCAATTTCAAAACTAATCCTGAGTGTAGCGATAAAGAATAAACGCCGACGGCCAACGCAGCAACTTTTGCACCATTGCCGACGCGGACATCCAATTCGCCTTTTACACACTTCCTAGTCCATTTTAGTCCCTGCAACGATTTGCAAGTATGAATCATTGATCCAGTATCAAATACCCATGAATCACTTAGATGAGTAGCAAGATTAATTTCAATAATATTTATACCTAAAGTAGAAGTCACACTTTCCTTCTTTTTCTTGAGTTCTTCTAATTACAACTTATAATTCCTCCTCCAATGATCAGTCTTATGGCAGTGGTGGTAAGTATCAGAAGTAGCAGGGCCAGTCTTGAACTTTTCAGCTGGTTTAGACTTAGAGCTGGAGATCACATCTGAACCTTTAGCCTTTCCCTTGCGTTTTCTCTTCTTACTATCCTTCTGAACCATTATCACATGACTAGAATTCTTTTTAATGCTATCCTTAGCAGTCTTTAGCATCTCATGCAATTCAGCCATGCTTTTCTCTACGCTGTTCATATGAAAATTCAAAATGAACGGCTCAAAATTCACCGGGAGCGATTGGAGAATCACATCTGTGGCCAAATTTTGGTCAATGGAAAAACTAAGTTTTTCTAGGCTTTCAATGTAACCAATCATCTTGATCACATGAGGACTGACTGGGCTGTCTTCTGCCAACCTGCACGCAAACAAAGACTTTGAGATGTTGTATCTCTCAGTCCGTGCTTGGTTCTCAAACATATCTTTGAGTCCCACGATCATATCATAGGCATCTCTGTCCTCGTATTGCTTCTAAAGCTCAGAGGACATAAATACAAGCATGAGACAGCTGACATCAATCGAATCATTAGCGTGCTTCTCATAAGCCCGTCTATCCACGACAGATGCATCATCTTTTGGTTCATCAGGATGGGGGTCCTCTAGAACATATTCTTTTTTCTCTTGTTTGAGAACAATTCTCAAGTTTCTATACCAGTCAATAAAGTGTGTTCCAGAAAGCTTTTCCTTTTTAAGATTGATGGCAAATTAAAATTGGAAGTATTCTTAGCAGTAGGTGCCATGATCTATAATAAAAATACAAGGTTTAGCACTATACTATGTGAATCTTCTATCAAATAAAAGATACTCCACTATATATAAAATGATCGCTTTTCCTCTAACGACACATAGTGAGTCAAGATCCATATTCAACTAACTCCTAGTGAGCTTTGGCATCACTGCTAGAAGATTAGTGATATAGGTAAGCAACAACTTGCTAATCACATCCCTATGTGACTCTTGTTCGTTGGGACAGTATCCTATGCCTCGACGCCCAACTCCATACCCCAAAGTTCAAAACCGTTTTGATAGTTTTGTTAAGTAAACCAATACTATACATGTGGTTGTCCGACATTCACCCTAACTGATCAAGATAAAAGATGGCACCCTGCTTTGGCAGACCCACCATACAATGATCAAAACCTTTGTAGGTGTAGCTATTGGAAAGGGCATCAATGTTCTTAATTTTCTGAGAAAAACTATTCTAACATGGTAACGATGCCTACCGTGCACAGAACATAAAAGAATAGTATGACAGGGACATAAGTAAACATCACAAACAATCATATTAAATGTGACATAGTATGACCCTTTTCATATTGTGATCTCTATCTCCATGATTCCTGTCCTTCGGGTCATCACGCTTCAGGCCTCTATGAACCTATATCAGTCTATTACACCTAATAGCACTATACTAATTATATGAGCAGAAGTATCATATGTCGACACGTGGGTCGTACAACATTTAAACAGCCTTGGGCTACAATTAACCATGACACGTAGGCCATAAAAATTACATGCTTGTATCTTATACATTGCAAGGCCATACCAGTCACAATATTATCTGCAAAAACAAGTTAGGCATAAAATCTACACTTGACTGAATAAGACCCGGAACTTCCAGCTTAAAGGCCCGAAATTTCTGATCGAAGGGCTCGGAACTTCCGAGTCAAACCCAGAACTTCTGAAATCAACCTTCTGTGTCGAATTTATTTTGGCTCGGAACTTCCGGGTCACACCCGGAACTTCTGAAAATAACCTTCTGTTTTGAAGTTTATTTTGGCCCGGAACTTCTGGGTCACACTAGGAACTTTCAAAAATCCGACGCAAAAACAATAGATCTAATCTATTTCCACCACATATCACCTATATGTGATCGATCCAGATCGAACACTACGCACGTAGGCTCTGATACCACTGTTGGGTTATGGGGAGGCTACGCTAGCGCTAATTTCAAAAAATTTACCCCATTCGCTCAGGAACCATGCGTGTAATGGGATCACAGATCCTTACCTCTAGCCACGAGACGCGCTAGGGCAGCGGAAGAAGAGTCGATGAAGCACGTTCTCGATCAGCTC
>KE373023.1:128416-138519 GCA_000418225.1 Zizania latifolia | reverse complement strand
GCCTTCCTCCCGTCGAAGCTCCCCCTCCACCAGCAGCACAGGAAAGATAGTTTCATCTTGATTTGGTAGACAAGTTCAAGTTTTTTTGCTCATTTTTTCTTTACATATATGCTGAAATTATGAGCTATTGAGTGATTTTTTTTACTGATTTCATCTTGTTTCTAAAAATATGTTTTAGATGGGTCAAAGGAAATTATATTTACAATATTACTTCAACTACTGCTATTACCTATGGAAGAGAAGATTGATTGCTGGTATTCTTGTATGTCTAGCCATGTATTAGTATAGGATTAATACAAGAAAAAGAGCCATAACATATGTTATGCTACCATGGTTAATAGAGATATTGACATATTAAAACGTCTAAATCGTTTGTACTATGGAACAGAAGCCCATTGTATAAGTGAGCTGCGTATGAGGAAAGTTATATTTCAGAAGTTTGGCTTGTGAAGTTTGGCTGTGGGCTTGTTTTGGTTGGGTGCTAATGAATGATGGTAAGAAAATTGTGAAGTTTGGTTGTGGGCTTGTTTTGGTTGGCTGGCCGTGGGTTTCTTTGTGAGCTTGTGAAGGTCTTAACTACTATATATGCCTTTTGGTTGTGTATGATTATATAAAATTGCTTACAGGATGTAAGCTATATAGTTAATGATTTTTGTAACTTGAGGTGTTACTGGAACGTCTCTTTTGTGATGCTAATATTAATTCAGGTATAGCAATCTATTGCTAATTGATGCTGGAATGTGATTGTTTTATGATGATGGCTTCTGCTGATTGAGATAGATGAGGTTTTTACTGGTGTTCACTGGGTCAGTTTGATAGGCAGTGCATCTGGTTTGTCCCCTTCCATTTGTTCACTTGCATGCACTTTAAATAGTCTGGTGAACTACTGAACTATTGTGCCTTTAAACAGCCTCTTCCCTAGAGCTGAGTGTAATATTTAAACATAATGTTTGATTGCACTGTTCTAATTAGTTAACACTAATGTATTGTTGAGGTGTTTTGGTCAATATTTGACAACAATCTAAACAACTTCCACAACTTTTGGCCAAACTTTTTTAGCAGCAATCCAAACAGCAACCATAATTTTTTTTCCATAACTTACTTACAAACCAAACACCAGACTTTTGCCACAAAATATAGCTAGCCACAAGTGTGGCTACTACTTAAGCTGAGGCGTGGCAAAATGTGGCCTACAAATATCTTACGAGGTATTTATTTTAATCTTGCTTTGAAAGTAATGGTCCAAATATATCCACTCTTTTGGTCAAGATTGATAAATAAGTATTCGCGAACTAAATACTGATGATGTTAAGCCTCTTTTAATATGACTAGATTCTGTTTTTGCTGATTCTAATTTCTCATTCTTCGTACAAGTGATTCTGTGGTGAATGAGATTCAACTATGAAATCATGTCTGGATTGCTAGATTCTAATTCTTGTAAGAGAAGGTATTGATCTGAAATAACTATAATGGGTTATATTATATATGTAATAATTTATGTTATATGTGCTAGTATACTTCAATCATATATAAATATTTCTTTAAAAATCTTTGTGTATTTTTAATTTTTTGTTAGCCTGATTATCTCCCATATTTTAAAAAAAGGAGAATCAATTCTCCAAAATTCTAATATGAAATGCTTTCATTTCATCCATTTCATAGGGATTCTTAAGACTATTTTTTAAATCAGCCCCGACAATCGTTATGAAATGGGGCCTTAGTTAAATGAACTTATCCGGTTGTCGCCGTTCGTGCTTACGTCCGGCTTTGCATGGCTTCTTCACACATAATAATTGGTAGCTAGTGACTAAAATTCTGATTGGCCATGTTTTGTAGTGGATACAAAAGAGAACACTTGTAATTTAGAAACCAAAAGTTGTACATACTACACTCCAACGAAAGTGGCTTTAGATGTACGTACATACAATGGTGACCACAAACAACGTGTAGGCAACAATAATAAATAATTCATCTGTACACTCGACAAGTAAGATCGTCATTGTGATTAGAGTCGTCAGGCTGTCTCAGACCTCGCAGCAATCAAAAGGGCCTCAAGCTCTTCTCTTCGTTTCTCCAGCTCCTGAAACACCGACACCGAGTTGGAGCAAATTAGGAATGGTCAACAGATAATGAAACTGCTTCCCCTCTCTCTCTCTCTATTACATACCATAAGTCGTTTGACTTTTCTATTAGTCAAACATCTCTTATTTTGATTAATTTTATTAAAAAATATATGAACAACTATAACACCATATTAATTTTATGTCTTAATAGTGTATTTATTAGATATTGTAGTTGTGAATATATTTTCTCTTTAAATTTGGTTAAAGTTAAAGAAATTTGACTTTAAAACATTATAGTATGAAATGGAGGAAATATACCTTTACTTTACTGTTGTACAAGGTACAATTAATATACAAACTAAGAATCAATTTAGCAGCAACTAGTCAGGAAAAATAAGTGCGGTGGACTAATGGCATGCAATAAAAAATGCCACTCTGACCAATGGAAAATTGATCCTGTTTTACTGTTGGATATTGATTATCTTTCCTATAGATTCAGTGGCATCGTTACTATATGAAATTAGGAAACAAGTACTCACCTCCAGATCCCTGACTGCTTGTTCTCTTGATGTTGCTTTCTGCTGCCTAGAACGCTTTAACACACCGATGCACAGTACGCCCTACATTTCCAAAGCTTTAGTACACGAAAAATGTGGCAGTGAGGTATAAACAGAGCAAACGTTGGATATTTGTTCATCGTGCATCGCCAGATCACCCATTACTACAGTAGAATTGCCTGGTTAGGGACAAGATCATCAGACGATTAGATGCAATATCGCATACTAAGATGCCAGCGCCTATACGAGGAAAAACCTGAATCAGCATTCAAATTTACAACTAATTCATAATATTATCAAGTCATTTAAATAAACTCAGTCAGTTACTGAGGTTATTTACCAAACAGCAACGGTAGCAAAATCGAAAGGCATCAAATTCTTCCCTGGTAATTGCTCAAAAAATATTCTGCCCTAGTAGGAAATTATTTGCTGCTGGATTTAACATCTACCATCTGAAACTATTATGTTTTAAAATTTAGAATTTGAAAGGTTGTTACATAATATGAAACACAAATGAACACCCAAAGTTCCCCAGACTCACCGAGATTATGTAGATCAGTCCACATGCAAGAAGCAGATAGCTAGCAATGTCCTGAAGCAAAATCAAATCCCTCCTTTCAACATTTGGGTATGCCTTTGTCATGACAGCAAGACTGCCAGGAATGAGATGAAAATTAATCCAATAAAGAGAAATGGAGTTCAATTCAACATGAACAAGAATAAATGTTCAAAGTTTTGCCACGCTTGTATTCATGACACTGCTCACATGAATGAAAATTACAGTTATAATGTTCATGATCCCAGCATTTGTGCCTTTATGGTGCATCCGGTGCGTGCAATTGTGGTAGTTCACGGTTCATGTGCTGTGAATGGGAATTTGGGAAGATGACAATATGGTGAATAGCAGCTGGGTGATGCGAGCTTTACTCTGAAATCATGGTCTAAACAAGTTCTCTCCTCGAAGAACTTTAAAATATATTCAAGTACGTACACTAAATATTATTTTTTCATTTATAACTGCTATTAGAACGCATTAATGTTGTAAGGCAGGTAAGCATACGAGAGATATTCCAGCAAAATAAGGTGGCATCCTATGTTCGATAAGCCACAAAGGATTCTTGCAAGTTGCAACAAGGCAATCTATGGTTCACATATTGATGCTAATCAACATGTAATACAACACAATGAAATAACAGCACAGTGCTAATACAGAACTGTTTAGAGGTTATCACTTATCATTTCATCAATACAATGCTTAGAAGTGCTAGCTGGAGCTGGGCAGGCCTAACCACTTAATATAGCAATTAGACATATAGCACTAATATGGAAAAAGCTTGTCATACTATGACCATCCATTTTAGAGCCAGGTTCTGAAGTTACTATGTGCTCGTCATGTTATCTCTAAATATCGGGACTTTTGACTATTTGCCACTCTCTTCAAGTGTTCATTCTCAAATGCCATCCTCTTCGTGAACTTTGCTTTTTTACCATTCGAATCATCTGCAATTTACTTCCATGCCATTTTGGACACTAAGCAAGCTAAAATGACAGTTTTGCCCTCAAGCTAATATGAGAACCTAATTAATCTGGGATATTGTTCCTAATTAAATGATGGCAAGGACCATATTAAACACTCTGCTATCTTGTTCATGATATCGTTCTATCTAGAAATCTTGGAAATATGTGAATCCTGCTATTTTGTTTATAAATGATATGTAATGTGCTTGCTAAATCTGTCTCCTACTTGTTTTAATTTGTTGAAGTTATAGGGTAACTTGGTCATTTTTAATGTTGCTCAGCTGAAATATAAATAATTTAGCTTGCTTAGTGTCTAAAATGGTATGGAAGCAAATTACAGATGATTTGGATGGCAAAAAAGCAAAGTCAGCGAAGAGGATGGTATTTGAGAATGAGCACTTGAAGAGAATGACAAATAGTCAAAAGTCCCCTAAATATCATGGCCTGATAGATGTAGAGTGTGTGTAAAATATTCAACTAGTATTCTTACATACGCTTCTATAGGCTTGCAGCTACCTTTTTGTTATGAACATGAACTACACAATTTAAATTTATGAACCCAACTACCCAAGCCTCACCTCCTACAAAATTTTGTCACTCTGGCCCACAGTCACAGAAAGTTATTCACACAAGTGACAAATAATTAAATAACCAAAACTTTTGAGTGACAAATCATCAAATCTCGCATTCTAACAAAAATACACAATTTGAGAAATAGAACTTAGGGTCATAATAGAAGGAACAGGAATATAAATTCCCCTAAGATACTTACAAGATCTGTAGCATTCCCCTTGCAGGCCAGTACTCCAATATCTAGTCACATTAAAGAGTACAAACATCAGCATATTAGCAAACCAAAAAAATTATTATAACCTCAAGTGAATCCACTAATAAATCTGAGTCAGGGACAAATAAAATTGCATGAGGGAAAATAAAAACTGAAGAGAAATACAATTGACTATGCGACTAAACAGTTGAAAGACAAATCAGATCATCTATGATAATAGTGACATCAGAAAAGCACAAATAACCACCCAAATTTACATAACTATTGGACTATTGGTGTTGTTTATTAAACAAAGACCTAAAACCAATTCAGATACCAAGCCCACATAGCACAACTCTGCAAACGTCCCGTGGTGTTACCCAACAAATAATTGTGAGGATTAAGCAGCACAACCAAGATTTGGAGGTTCAAATGCAAAACTATTCACATGTTGTCATGGGTTGAATCCATGACAGGATAAACACCGCCGTGAAGATGGCTGGGCGGCGACAGCTGGTAGGGATTAAAGATAGATTTAGGTTAGAGAGAAAAACATTGAGATAACTAATATGACATCTAAAAAAATAATTCCTATCATACAAACCAATCTAATATTTATATCTAGTTCTTAACTAAACTAATATATTTCTATTTAACCTTATCTTTTAAGGACTCAATCTAATCTTACCTTTTAAATTACCAAATCCTTAATTATTGCTACAGTACATACGAATACTATTCACGCTACAGTACCGTGCGGTGCTGTTCATGTGGGCTGGCCTAGTAGCCCTGGCCCACTACCTACGACACATGTTAACACTACATAATTTAATTTTTTTGACAAAACAGATCATATACAAAAACAATGAAACAATAGGTACCATAACAAACCAATGCCTACTAAAAGCTCATTGCCATGTACGAAGTTGCAGAATTACTGAAATTGCAAGGCACTACATATAAATCAACAGGGCATCATTCAATTAAAAAAAATCTGCTGTAACTCAGAAAATTTGTTGAATTGGAAAAGTAAAACCTAATATGTAAATCGATTGAAAATGCCAGGCAAAGTAGAAGGAATTAAACCTTGCAGAATCTGATGATGAACCCCCACTCTGTCTCCACAACGGCCACGAACAGAGAGATCGCCACCGCGTAGCACCGGAATATGCCCCCGAATATCTGCAACCCAACGAACACAGAATCAGCTCGTAGTCGCGCGGTCGCCGCACTAAGGCAGGAAAAGGGGGAGAAAAGGCGGCGTACGTCGAGGCCGGCGCGGAAGGACTGCACGGCGGAGAGCACGTTGACGGCGACGCAGAGCATGGCGATGGCGGCCGTGACGATGCTGAAGCAGCCGCAGACGATGAGGAGAGGGTCGGAGCGGGAGCGCGGGCGGCGGCGTCGGCGGCGCGGCGTGTCCCCGCCTCCGTCGGCCAGATGCGGCGCCTCCGGCGCAGCACCGGACGTCGACGCGGAGATCTCATTGGCCATGGCTAGGGTTACAGCTCGCGCGGCTTCGAGAACCCGAGGCCTCGATTTGTAAAGTGGTGAGCTGGCGCTTTTTCTCGCGTGTCGCCGGAGCGGGAGGAGCCGAGGTGTAAGCGAGAGCCTATAAAGCGGAGGTGGAAGAAGGGGTGGAGCACCGCGTCCACGGCAATCTGTGGACGAGAAGCTGGAGGCCAGCGGTGTTGCTGCACGCGGTGCAGGGAGGAGTGGATGGCTCGAGGTGGCGAACTGTGAGGGGGAGCGTGGCAGAATGTGGGGCCAGAGTAGTCCCGCCACGTGGCGCGACGCGCCAATGGCAGCTCAGCTCGTGGCCTCTGACATCAAGAACGGTCCATACTGTTAGGTATGGTAACCTCCCAATTACAGTTAGTCAAACAGCTAGTACAATATTATGATGGGTGATTTCTATATTGAAAATGATACGTGCAATGCTCTCGCGAATTAAATAATAAATGCTAATTAGAATTTGGGGCCATATGCATAGGCCCACCCTGCCCGTGTTAAACGGGGCTGCAGATGTTCAAATTCATATGATTCTTCGTCTTAAAGTTGTGTCTAGATGAAGAGATATTTTAGAATAGAATGTGATGATCTTATTTTTGAAAGTGTTTGTATAAGAGACGGGTGGGATGAGATAATTTTCGAAGAAAAATATTTTTACCGGATTCAAGATGAGCTCGTCCCTTAAAAACGAGGGACGAACTCGTCCCACTTACGTATAAGAAAATGACGTATGTAACTCATATATAAGATATCACATTTTATATTGTTCCATCCCTTTAATTAAAAAGATGTAAGATAGATCTATCCTGTTAAAAAAATAAGATGATCTCATCTAAAAAATAAAACTATCATATTTCATCGTATTCACAATCTAAACTCAGCCTTATAATAAGTATGCTCTCTTTTTGCTACATTTCTGAATTCTAAATATGCAGGGCATTCTCAGAGGTAAAAAGAAACATTAGTAGCACACAAATGAACTATGCAAAATAGCTATAATTATTTTGAATAGCATAGGAAGCAACCCAAATGACTTGTCGGGCGAATTGAGCAGCTATTTGTTAACAGTAAGGAGATCGCGGCATTTTTGGTCTGTGAATAGCTCTGACATAACAAACTGCGCTAGCTTGTTACACTTGGGTGGCAGCAAAGTTCAAGTTTTCTGAATGATAAAAACTGTAGCACGACTATAATTTAAGCATTGAAGTTACAGGCTATTAATCCGAACATCCTTAGCCCTGATGCGACGTTGTGTGACATATGAGAGCCTTGCAAGAAGAATACAAGAATGATGGAGCAGCTAGCTAACAAATCAAGGTATAACTGCTAACTGAAGCAAGGGATAACTTGCTAGCTAGTTTTCTGTTCATCTCAGTCTGGTTAGTTTATGCTTGCCTCCACATTGTGTATCCGACCAGAAACATCTCCGTTGCAGGTTACAGTGGAAGTGGAACTCAGTCATTGCAGCTGTCTCCGTTGTTGTAATATGAGAGCGCTATTACGGTATATCCATTACCTCTCAAGAGATAATACTCAAGATTAATCTGGACCATTGATTTTAGTTAGGATTAAAAATAAACTAAAATTAAAAATACTCGGTGACCAGTAGATAATTAAAAAGTCGACGCAGAAAATTAGAAAGTATGCGTAGAAAATTAGGAAGTTAGCGCAGAAAATTAAAAAGTATGCGCAAAAAAATCAAAGATGACATATTATCTTCTAGGAGGTAAAATGTCACCATCTTTAATCCTAAACATTAGATCAAAATAAATGAATGTTCCATGATATTTCTGGTGTATCATAAAATTTATCATCTAGAATCTATGCAATGTCTTTATGTTGCAAAACTGTTTATGCATGTGCAAGATGGCTCTGAAAGATGTAACCCTGGTGATACCTGATAAAATTTAGATGCTGTACGTTCTGGAAATAGGACATGCGGGCTGCGGCAGTGAGATTCATGACTCAACGTGTGTGAGTAACATGAACAAGTTGTGTCAGAATAGGAAAATTCGAGCTACATTTAGATCCTGGGGAGTATTTTAGGACAAATGTATCGTATCATCCTGCTGTGTACGTGAGCATCTGCTATCCACGCGACATATTCTTAGCTTACTCCCCAAGCGCAAATGCAACAGCATCGAAGGTGTTAGAGAGCCCGGTTCCTGTCTTGAAGGTGACCTTCTCCGGCGAGGCCTCGGCGACGTAGACGTCGACGACGCTGAGCAGAGAAGAAGCTCCTCGGTCTTCACGCCGGTGATCTTCTTCAGCTTCCCCTTGTCGACGAACGCCGTGACCTCAGCGGCGTGGGAGACGGTCTGCTTGATCTTCTTGAAGGTGTGCTCGATCTTCTTCTTCCTCTGCAGCAGCCACATGAAGCCCGTGTCACGGTTGTACCCGAACTCCTCGATGTCCTCCAATGGCAGCAGGCCCTTGGGGAGGCCGACCTCTTCTAACAGCTCGATCGACTTCTTCCTGCAGACACATCTCCATTGACAATCTCCGCCCCGGCGCGGTGGCTCTCAATCTGCGACGCCATTGTATATGTAATTTAAGGCAACAAAGTAGCAGCTCTGGTCTGGAATGTGTTGCGCGCAAATGGGTTGAGAGATCGATTGTTGTTAGGACGGAGCCACAATTTCACCGTACCTATTGAAGTATTAAAATTTTTATAATTTTTAATTAAATTTTAAGAGTGTTTAAGGAGACAAGTCTAAGACTTAAGCTCTAATTGCCTCAAGCTTATTTCCGCCGCTGATTGTTGTGATGGAAGATGAGATGTAGGGGTCAGTTTATACAGACTTGTGAGGGCTTGTTTGCTTCATCATTCGGACAGAGAGTCAGAAACCGAGAGACGAATGCAATCTGCAGAGTCAAAGTCTGTAGTCATGACACAGTTTGTACACCGGCATTTTCTGACCATGCAGTGCAGATTAATTCTGACGCACAAAGATCCTGACCAAGTCTTCCAATCTCAGCATCATACGACCAGAGATGACTGATTTCTCACCAATCAGGAAGCAGATCCTCGGTCTGAATCTTGTATCTTCAGAGACCGGAATGTTTTTCGCATCTTGTCGAAACTTATCGGAGATTTGATGATTTGATACTTTAAATAAATGGTTTTGATTTTTAACGTCCTGATCCACAGTTATAAAGTTTAAATCGTCTTGTATATCATTTCTACAAACAATTGCTTATTTTGAATGTCAAATCAATAAATATTTCTAAATAGAAAAGTAACCTAACACTTATGCACAGCATTTAAAAAGCAGACATAATTACAGAATAAGCGAACATATCGAAAGAGTAGAAAATATAGACCTGCGGTCTGCAGAAGACAACATTACAGTTCAGACTGCAAACTCGATCATACACGAACAAACCATGATTACAAGTGCAACTACTTACTAATACGATGGAGCTACGAATGGGCGGATATGAATCCATCAGAATGTGAATACGGCCTTTAATTTGGATACAAAACGTCAGGCTGTTTTTTCAACCAATTCAATACCATTTTACTGTACATGTTAACACTTTGTGATGACTCTGGATTACCTGCAGCACGTCGCAGCGTTGGTTTCACTCGCTGATGTTAGCAAATCCCAACTAAATTAGCACTCCATGGGAACTTTTGCATATCAATACGGATGCATTTTTTTCTCCGAAGAACATAACATGGAG
>KE373023.1:64510-76546 GCA_000418225.1 Zizania latifolia | reverse complement strand
GCCACCTGCCGATAAGACCGAGTTACAATCACTAATTGGGAAGATAAATTTCGTGAGAAGGTTCATATCAAATCTATCAGGACGGATAGAGCCATTTACCCCTCTGCTGAAGCTAAAGCCCGATCAAGATTTTATGTGGAGAGAAAAGCAACAGAAGGCGTTCGACGAGATTAAAGATTACCTGAGCACTCCACCAGTACTGATGCCACCTCAGAAAGGAATCCCTTTCAAGCTCTACCTGTCAGCCGATAATAAAGCCATCGGATCAGTCTTAGTCTAAGAGGTCGATGGAAAGGAAAGGGTAATTTTTTACCTTAGCAGGAGATTGCTGGACGCAGAGACCCGATACCCCGCCGTGGAGAAACTTTGCCTGTGCTTATACTTCTCGTGCACCAAGTTAAGGCACTATCTATTATCGGCGGAATGCATCATTGTGTGTAAAGCTGATGTGGTCAAACAGGATCATGGATCGTTACCTTGAGCCTCGAGACGCGCTCGGACAGCGGAAGTAGAGTCGATGAAGCGCGTCCTCGAGCTACTCCTCACAACTCCGTTCGTTCGTCGACGGTGAAGTCGGCGTAATTCGGCATTCTCTAAGGAAGAAGAACAGCACCGATGCAGCAACGGTGCCTCTATGGTATCCACACATACAGGGATGGGATCACCTCACGCTGGCGTGCTAGCACCACTCGCGAGATCCGAAAGATCAATCACAACACTTGTGATCGTGGAGAGAGGAGAGGTGGTGGCTAGGGTTAGGGTGAAGTAGCAATGACCAACAGCATTTTCGTGCTTGCCCCACCTCTCTTTATATAGTGCACCATCGTGGCCCTTTAATCCGTATTAAAGCCCAACAGATCTAATATGTTCGCGTGATCCGAAACTTTTGGCTATAGCCAGAACTTCCGGCCACCGGAACTTCCGGATCCTATCCGGAACTTCCGAAATAGACCTTCTGTATCAAATTAATTCTCAACCCAGAACTTCCGGTCCAACCGGAACTTCCGGTTCGTCCAGAACTCGGAACTTCCGGCTCCGAGCCGGAACTTCCGATTTGTCTAGAAAATCGAACACTGGGACTGACCCAAAACTTCTGGTCCTACCAGAACTTCCGGATGCTCCAGAACCCGGAACTTTCGGTTCCCCCAGAATTTTCTTGGGCACAATTCCATCATGAATGTCTTACAATCCATGCGTAACCCTCCCTAATGTTTCATCGCCTTCCTTTTAGATGCTCGTGCGAGGTTCATGGCTTCCTATAAATCGGCTGGCTTCTAGAGCTCAACATTAATGTTGATGTCCTCATGTAACCCTACAATAAATAGCTACACATGCATGATGTCGCTCACAGAGTGGGTCATTGACTTGGCTAGCTAATGCCAAAAACCGCTCCATATATATTTCCACCGATCTAGTTTGTACCATCCACTTGAGCTCTCCCAACGGATTGCTGAGAACATGTGGTCTGAACCATACGTGGCAGAGAGTTTTGGAGGTCTCTCAATCCAACAGTCCCTGGTTTTGCTCAGAGTGGAAGTACCATTCTTTGGTGACATCGGTGAGGTGATAAGTTGTGAACCAAACGCGATCATTCTCCTGTGTCGACTACCCTCGAAAGAACTGCTCATAGTGATTTAACCAATTCAACGGATCCCCCTTGCCACTGAACTTCAAAAATTATGGTTAATAGAATTGTTACACTCCTACTATTGTTACTTTGGAGGATTGTTTGGTGCCCAACGATGGCTAGAGCAGTTGTTGTTGCCCTGTTGGTTGCACCAGAATTCCCCCTCTGCCCAACCTAGGAGAGTTTATTGCCGCTGATGTTGCACAACTACTGATGAGCTGCTCTAATGATGTGGAAAGGGTGATAGCCACCGCTATGGTGTGGCTCAAGTTGACGAAGTCTGTTTAGAAGCCAACATCGATAAGTTGTTGAATATTGCTACCATATCTTGTTGCAGCTTGACCGATACATTTCCTCCCGTCGCAGCGGAAGATGCGATCACCTTAGAAGCCATATGCTCTGATACCAAGTTTTTGTGCATGTGTTGAGGGTTGCCATCGAATGGGATAGGAGCGGTATGTAGGAGGCCTCAGCTTATGGGTTTTAGCTAACAGTCTTCCTGTGATGATGATCTAGGTTGAGCGAGAAAAAGGATGAGAAAAAGAGAATGAGGATGAGATACTTGAGATTGATTATGCTTGCTTTATTCACCTTCAATTGATACCATAAATAGTACATCTAGTGGTAACTAATTACTATCTAATTTGCTATTTAAAAGGAAAACAATCTAATTACTATAGCTTATCTAGTAGCTGTAGTTTATCTAGCAAACAGAAAGGAGCTATGTTGCATCCTATGTTGTGCCATTGTTCTTTCCCCTTCAATGGTAGATGATGATGACTATGACATCTCTCTCGTCCTTCAGAAATAGCTCGTCCTCAAGCTGGAAGTCCGAATAGCGCTAATGGAACTCGTCAATGTCCATCCATGTTGCATCTATTGGTGGCATGCCCTCCCATTGAATAAGAACTTGATGAATGCCATGAGTGACAAGGCCACGCACTACCTTGCTAGGTGTTGGAAGAACATGACCATCTCTGTCAGCACCGACAATGAAGGAGGTGCATCTAGTGGTATGCCATGAAAAGGTTTCAATATGCTGGTATGGAATACATCATGGATACGTGTGTATGGCGGCGAGCGAAGCCAATATTTGACATCTCCCACTTTGTCAATGATCTGATATGGTAGAAGCTAACTTTCCACGATTGTAGCCTAGAAGTGATGCCACTTGTTAATGAAGAAGGCGAACCCACACTTGGTTTCCTATCTAAACATGGCGTCTTTGGGTTTACCGTCCTAGTAAACCTTAGCATATTCTTGTGCTTGAAGAAGGCATTACCGAATGTCATGGATGTCCGACAGGATGCGGATGAGGATCTTGGTGGTGAGGTCGTTCGTCAACTCCGGTGGCGAGCGACATGTGGCTCGTCTCCTTGTGCTCGCTAGAGTAAGGGTCACTACCATAGAAAACCCTATTAGTGATGGGTAATAATCTCTATTAGTGATGGGTATGTCTCCCATCACTCTTATCATGTCAGTGAAGCCAGATCATTAGTGACGGGTGACAATATCCATCCATCACTAAAGGGGTTCATGCCGGTGTGTCTGTAATAACCCTTTAGTGACGGGTCGTAATGTGACCCATCACTAAAGGGATCCTTTAGTGACAGATTATTCTTTAGGCTCATCACTAATATTATGAACATATTAAAAAATATTTTTAGGCTGCATCTTGAATCAAAGCTAGAATTTGGCAGCCAACATTGTACATTGCAAACACATCATAGAAGTTTCAACATAGAACACCACAGAAGTTTCAGAACCGAATTAATATCACATATATTAAATTAAAGTTTCATCACAGAAGTTCTATAAGGTTCGAATGTGAGAAATAACAATTTACACCACATACATAGTTGCCTTAAGTGCACCATTGTTGATGTAGAAATGAAAGGCGCGTATTGTGCCGACTTCTAACTCGTTGGCTTGGAGAAATTGGCTAAAACCAGTCGTTAGGTAGCATCATCTATCTGTAGATTCATGCACTGCAATTGAGACTGCTGTGCTTCCTACTGCTGTCACTTCAATCTAGGTGGTCTGTTGGTGTAGGTGAGGTGTGATGTATTCTTACAATATTGCTTTGAAATGTACTATTACAATAAAATTTGTTGGTAGCTAGTTAGACGAGACAAGTGCATATATTGATATAGATATTTGCAATTGTGACATATGCAAAGTGCTTATCATCGACTTTTTCTTAATGATTGAGAAAATGATTGTGCAGATATATAATTGAGTGCCGGAGGATAGACGTACCGAGATGTCATGCAAGAGAACATTTCTTTGAGGAGTTACATATGTAGGATTGCCAAAATAACATGTGTTCTTCAATTGGTCCATTTGGTCGGTGTCGCTCTCCCTGGATTTCTACTTCCCCTTCTTCTCAGCATTCTTAGGAGCCTCACCTGTCATTATAAAAAAATAGGTAAGTACATATACAAAATAGGCATTTCTATCTAATAAGTAATGTGAGTTCGTTATAGATACCGCTATCACTTGTGTCTACTTTTATGGCTTGTGATGTCTTCTCTTCATCATAATTATTGAAAATGGTAGACATAGCAGACAGTGAGGCTTCCATTGTTAGTACTACAAAGTCTACTTCTACTAGGGTGATTCGGTCAGCAAATGCAAACCACCCGTTACTCAGGCATAACCTGCCTCCAAAGTTTTTAACCACAACCATATTGGTGCAGTCATTTCTTGTTGACATCTCAAGAGTGTCACTATCATGAATGTTATGGTGATTGACAAAGCTTTTTATAGAAACTACAACAGTGAGATAATATCGCATCAGTTCGTTAATTTTATTATCACATAAATAGAATATGCAATGTATGTACCATGTGACGTCTTAGGAAATGACCAACTTTCAAAAGGCAACACTTAGGATCATATGTCGATACCTATATTATTGGCATGGATTATTATATCTACATATAGCACTTATAGTACGGAACAACAAAAAAACATCTAATGAAGCAGTGTTTGATCAACCCTAAAATATCTACAAAATGAGAAAAACGGCATACCATGGGGGCGGTGGGTCTACTGCTAGAAGCACGATGTCCGACGGAAGTGTCCTGTTAATCACTTGAGAGGTTTGCCATGTCGTAGCCCGATAGTGATTCTATTATATCCCTAATTCATGTTATTTTTAACAATGATAAAAAGTACAATAATACTTGTAGAAACCCTAATTCATGTTGAACAAGACAATCCACTTCAGATGTCGGGCTATATTTTATTTTACAGGATTACTTTTAGATGTCAGGCTGCTAACTTAATGACCTCCTCGTTACTAGGCTATATTTTAATTCACAGGTGTACGTGACAACTAATTAATTAAATCTTATCTCTAAAAAATATTAAAGAAAAAAGCGACTTAAAGAAACAAACTATATGATAGTTAGTATATAATATAAGAACATTACATTAACAAACTATAGGAAAAAAATAGTGAACCTAATTATCACACACATTCTCATACTAGACCAACTCTTTATTGAGCGAATAGGGAAGCATATAGAAGAACACATTGGCAAATTAGAGTAAGAACCAACATGGCATACACAAAGTACTAACATTTTAGAGTAACCATCACAAATAATACATGGCATTCACATATTCACAGAAATACCAACATGATAAAGACAAAGTACCAATATTTTAGAGTAACCATCACAAATAATACATGGCATTCATATATTCACAGAAATACCAACATGGCATAGACAAAGTACCAATATTTTAGAGTAACCATCACAAATAATACTTGGCATTGATATATTCACAGAAATACCAACATGGCATTGATAAAGTGCCAATATTTTAGAATGGATTCATAGAAGGGGGCTGGCTAGGGTTCTTGAAGCATGCGGATACGTACCTTAAGAGGAGGAAGAGGCACGACGACGGAACGAAGGCCACGACGAAACGGAGGCTATGACGGAGTGGAGGACGACGGAACGGTGGGACGATGAGCAGGACGAAGTGGTGACGACGCCGATGAGAGGCTAGTGTTAGGGTTCAGCGCGAAAATGAAAGCGTGGCCAGTTCACTGTTGGCCCCACCTATTTATACCCAGGAGACACCTATAGTGACGGGTGGTAACTACCGCCCGTCACTAAAGATCGTGTGTCGATCATTAGTGACGGGCGGTAGTTACCATCAGTCACTAGTTCTTTGACTCTTTAGTGACATGCCACATTATGATCCGTCACTAATAATATAACTTTACTGACGGGTGTAAAACAGTCCGTTACTAAAAGTGTATTACTGACACGCATTATTTATCCGTCAGTAAAGCTTAGTCACTAAAAATTATTTCTGTGGTAGTGGGTTTGTGTTCGGCGGAGGAGCTGGTGCGAGAGTGAGGCACTGTTGCAGTGAGAGTGATATTCGCCACATCTACGCTTGGACTGGTTTAAAACTTTGAATGAATTCAAATTCACATATTTTAAAAATAGCGAAAGTTTTAATAGGGAAAATACATGAATTCAATATATATCTGCAATAAGGAAGATTAAGCAGTACTTGTCGATGTAAATACAGTAATTTATCACCTCCATTTTATATTGTAAGTCATTTGATTTTAAAAAAAAATTAAAATTTCTTCAACTTTTCTCAAATTTAAATAAAAATATATTAACATTACAATATCAAATGAATATATCATTAAAATATATTTAATGGTTAATTTAAATAAACTAATTTGATATTATAATTGTTAATATAGATTTTTTCTATAAAATTGATTAATGTTGAAGTAGTTTAACTTAAAAATAAATGACTTACAATATGTAATGGAAGTGATAGTATATATCTGCAGTACGAAAGACTTAGAAGTACATGTCGATGTAATATAGTGTCTTCAAGCCTTTTACATATTATTATGGCAATGAATTTGCATAATTTCTCACTCTCCGAGTGCAAAAGCGGCGGCATCGAAGGTTTCAGAGAGCCCGGTTCCTGTCTTGAAGGTGACCTTCTCCGACGAGGCCTCAGCGACGTAGACCTCGACGACGCTGAGCCAGAGCAGCAGCTCCTTGGTCTTCACGCCGGTGATCTTCTTCAGCTTCCCCTCGTCGACGAACGCCGTGACCTCGGCGGCGTAGGAGACAGTCTGCTTGATCTTCTTGAAGGTGTGCTCGATCTTCTTCTTCCTCTGCAGCAGCCACATGAAGCCCGTGTCCCGGTTGTACCCGAACTCCTCGATGTCCTCCAATGGCAGCAGGCCCTTGGGGAGGCCGACCTCTTCCAGTAGCTCGATGGACTTCTTCCTGCAGATGTCGTCTCCAATGGCGATCTCAGCGCCGGCACGGTGGCTCTCAATCTGCGACGCCATTAGCTTAGCTTTGTTTCTCTCTCGATCGCCTAAACAGTAGCTCTAGCTTGCGAGATGTGTTGAGCTTGCTGTGATGGAAGCTTTGATAGATCAGTGCCAGTTTATATAGATAGATGCCTCAAGGCCAGCCTATGTACTGTTCATTCTGAATGAGACGGGATCCTGTTTTCAGACTAGCAAAGAAGAACAAGGTCTCGAGTCATGACACAGTTGTACACCGGCCTTTTCTGACCATGCAGTGCGGATCAATTCTGGCACACAAAGAACGTGACCAAGTCTACTAAAGCATACGCCTCATCGGTGTCTCAGAATGAAACGTCACAATTCCGTTATGCGTGTATCCGGCCAGCCAACCAGAGATGACTTACCTGACCAATTAGCAGTTAGCACTGGTCCGGTCCATTTGGTTGGGCTCATGGTCATCAGTACTGGACGCTAGCTAGAATATCTGAATATCACATCACGGCACAAGTTATCTGAAACCCGGTTAAAATTAAGTTTCACACGTTTTTATGTGACTTCAAAACATGCAAGTTAGAATAGTGAATGTGCTATATATCACCCAGTGGATAGCAGCATTCAATATATTCAAAGCTACAAGAAGAAAGCATTAAAAACAAAGCGATTGTGCTATGTAGTGTTGTCCAAACGGGCAGCCCGGCCTAGGCCCATGAAAGCACGGTACGATTGTACACGGGCTGGCATGGCATGATTATTTACCCGGCCGGGTCGTGCCTATCCGTGAGTCAAATTGACAGCCTAGGCATAGCACGGGAGAGGCTTAACAGTGTCAGGCCGGCCTAGTTAGATAATCGTGCCGTACTAGCCCGACTACAGCGACCTCATTTTCCTACCCAGTCGCCCGTCTCATTTTTCCGCGCAGACACATCGCCTCGTTTTCCGTGCATATAGCAGCGGTGCAGCGCAAGTTTTAAAGAGGGCATGACACTTTGAAGAGCACATTGAGACCCACGTGTTCTCGTGTTCTACATACAGCGTGCACCTAGCTAGGGCCCACGCGTGGGGACAGGCGTGAGGACGTGAGGTGCATGTCACGTAGGCACTTAGGAGTGGCCGTGCATGTGCCTCGAATAGATCACTCCTCTATCGTCCGTGCACCATTGCCATTGCTAATGCTCAAGAGTTTATATGTGGCCTAGAGTTAACGGGCTAAGCGGGCCGACTGCTTAAACGGGCCGTGCTCAGGCTAGCATGATGGGCCAAGGTAGCAGCCCAAGTATGGCATGAGGATACGAGCCATGCTAGCACGGGCCTAATTGTGATCGAGCCATGCCGTGCTTGGACTGGGTCAAAATTCCGTGCTCTGGGCTAGCCAAATGGGCCCGTGCCTTTTGGCCAACTATAGTGCTATGTCACCTCGCAACACAGACAAGCCATTCAATGTTTTCGAAGCTTAAAAAGAAGCGCAGAAAAACAAAAAACATAATATCATCATGCAGCTTCAATCAGCAATAGAAGTTGAAGCGCTCAGCTGTTAATACGATTTGATCTTACTCCGCTGTAATCATATTACAATGACTTCAAATGACATATCAATTGCCAAGGAGTTCCTCATGACAGGCTAGTCTCTAATATATTTAAGAGCATCAAATTCATACCTTGATGTGTCATTGTTAGCTAATAAAACTTGTGGCTGTGTCATAAGTTCTGAAAGTGCACGAGCCTGTGTATGGATGTCATGCCGTTTGAGTCAGTTGTTGTGATCTCAGATTAGCCCGGTCCTGGTCAGTCGCACGTTGCCTGTGGATGCGGCAATGTAGCGATGTTTGTTAAGACTTTGTTGCTTTCATGTAGCTGGTTACTAATAGCAAAATAATAGATTAGATAAAATGTTGCTCTTGTTGCGCAGCACAAAAATCCCTGCTTCTGTGTTTTGCTAGACGGGCTACAGTTCGTGTGTGTTCATCGCCTTGCCGATAGCAAAATTCAGTGAGAGTTTCTAGCTGTTAGTATCAGAGCAAGGTTCAAGGAGTGGACAAGAGATCATATGCTCGAAGGTGTATTCATTCTGTGACATCGCTCATCGCCCCCGTGTCGGTGGTCGGCGTCTCCAACCATGCGCACTCATAGAAATTCTGACAATCCATATGGACCATATGGCATTGGATGCGCTCTGCAACGTGGTCCCTGCAGAGATGATCTCCACTCTTGCAGCAAAACGGTCGACAATGGAAGCGTGGGAGAGTATAAAGACTATGTGGATTGGCGATGACTGCATCCGCAAGATGACTACGCAGAAACTGCGACGTGAATATGAGCTCCTGGCGTTCTGTGATGGCGAGTGCGTGGAGGACTTCACAATGCGGCTCACCGGGCTGGTCACTCAACTGGCCACTCTCGACGACCTGGAACCTAAGACGAAGGTCGTCGAAAAATATCTACACGGCACCCGCCCAAATTCAAGCAACTTGTGTTGTCCATCGAGACATAGCTCGATGTGTCCAAACTCACGGTGGAGATCACCGGGAGGTTGAAGGCTACCGAAGATGATGTTGAGATGTCATCCATGTCTCCAGCAGGTATGGTCGACAAGTTATATCTCACCGAGGAGGAGTGGCTTGACCGTTACAAGAAGCAGGAGCAACAAGGCAGTTGTGGTGGAGGTGGTCGTGGCAAGGGCCATGGTGGACGAGGCCACGAGAGCAGCGGCGATCATGGGTCGGATGGCAATATTGCCGGACCAAATCGAAGGAGTGATACATGTCGCCACTGTGGAAAAATTGGCCATTGGGCCAGGGAGTGTCGCAGCAAACTAAAGAAAGAGGCTCAAGTCCATGTGATCGAGGCCAAAGAGAAGAAAGAACCCACTCTCATGCTACTGGACACTATTAATGTTCACTTTGTCATTTCTTCGTGTGTGACAGCACCGTTGTGCTCACCAATGGATCGTGCTAGAAGCAAGATGGAGCTCATTGAAGAGAAGGTGTTCGTGACACTTGGCAAGGTGGAGGATCGAGATCCCAGACGCTGGGTGCTGGACTCAGGGACCACCAATCATATGAGTGGCTCGAGGGTGGCATTTGTGAATCTGGACTCCAACATATGTGGTGGGGAGTGTTTCAGAGACAACTCAGGCACGTGCATCGAAGGGCGTGGCACGGTACTCATGGAGTGCAAGAACAGGGAGCATCGACCTCTCGCCAACGTCTACTCAGCATTGGGCTACCAATGTTGATCGAGGATGGTGTCATGCTCATCCGAGACGAGCAGCGGCGATTGCTTGCATGGATCAACCAGAGCCCCAACCGGCTTTACGCGCTCGACATCAACCTTGCGTAGTTGATTTGTTTGGCGGCACACGTGGGGGAAGCAGCATGGCATTGGCACGCCTGCTTTGGGCTTTTGAATTTCAACGCACTGCACAAGATGGCGCGAGAGGGGCTCGCTCGTGGTTTGCCGATGCTGAGCCCAGTGGACAAAATGTGTCACACTTGTCTTGTAGGAAAACATCGAAGTGCATCCTTTCCACGGCAAGTGGACCCAAGATCCACTGGCATGCTCCAATTGCTTCATGGAGATCTCTGTGGCCCCATATCGTCAGTGATACCAAATGGCAACCATTATTTTCTCCTTCTTATAAATGAGTACAGTCGGTTCATGTGGTGTGTGCACTGCTACCGACTAAAGATGGTGCTCCATCTATGATCAAGCAGATACTGGCAGCAGCGGAGCGAAAGTCTAGCCAACACGTTCATGCGCTACGTACAGACAGAGCAGGAGAATTCATTTCAACGGAGTTCAACGAGTATTGTGCTGAACTTGAATTATGGCGAGAGCACTCGGCACCGTACACACCACAACAAAACGGTGCTGTCGAATGCTTGAATCAGTCAGCGGTTGGCACGGCTCAGAGCATACTCAAGGTAAAAGGGTTGTCGGGTATTTTTGGGGGGAGGCTATCACCACTACAGTGTACCTTCTTAACCGGTCAACATCAAAAATCATTGGAGGCAAGACTCTGTACGAGTTGTGGACTAGATCACCACCGATACCGATAGTACATCACCTTCAGACATTCGGGTGTCTTGCACATGTGAAGAACACGAGTCCAAGTCTAAAGAAATTGGATGATCGTAGTTGACCCATATTTTTTGTTGGGTATGAACCAGGGTCTATGGTGTACCGGGTGTATGACTAGGTGTCACGGCGTGTTTATATCAGCCATGATGTCATCTTCGAGGAGGATGATCATGGAACTAGACAAGTGAGGAAACTGAAGGCGAAGCTGAAGATTTCACCATAGAGTATGTTATTGTTCAGCATCCAAATGTGTCGACAATACTTCAAGCAGCACCATCAATGCCTCCAACAACACCACCAGTACCAGAACAATCTGCTGCATGTCTGCCAGTAACTCCAGGTACATCAGTGGTTGAATTTGTGTCTCCATCATCTGCTGCCAAGGAAACACTTGATGTCGATCATGATGATGCCCCCCTGAGATTCAGAAGCCTAGACAATGTGTTGGGGCCTGCACTGCCACCAGGGCAAGCAACTCGAGATCTCTCGGAAGAATTACTAATGGAGTGTGAAGAGCCAGCAACATTTGCTCAAGCTGAACAAGAAGAGGCCTAGAGGTGTGCCATGCTTGATGAGATCTCTTCCATTGAACAAACAGGACCTAGAGATTGGTTGAGCTATCGGATGGTCATCATCCTATTGACCTTAAATGTGTATTCAAACTGAAGACAGATGCCAAAGGAGTAATTGTGAAGCACAAGGCTAGGTTGGCTACAAAGGGATATGTGCAGCGTGAGGATATTGATTTTGATGAAGTGTTTGCTCCAGTTGCACATCTTGATTCAATACGATTGTTACTTGCACTTTCAGCACAAGAAGGATGGATGGTACACCATATGGATGTCAAATCTGCATTCTTAAATGGAGAGCTTGAAGAAGAGGTTTATGTTGTTCAACCACTAGGTTTCATTGTTGAGGGTGAAGAGCACAAAGTTACAGGCTTGACAAAGCACTGTATAGACTATGTCAAGCACCAAGAGCCTAGAACATAAAGCTTGATCAGACTCTGAAGAAACTT
>KE373023.1:49923-62846 GCA_000418225.1 Zizania latifolia | reverse complement strand
GTAATTCCGATTAGCTCCGTTCAAATTTCTAAAAATTTATAAAATCCTAAACTTCAACTTAACATAGAATAAAAATGTTTTTCCTAAAACTTTTTGTATGCTTTTATTTATGCGATGTTGTTTGTACCGTAGTTGCCGACGTCGAAGACCCGCAAGAGTACGACCCCGAAGACCCCGAATACTTTCCGGATCAAGGCAAGTCTCCCTTTGATCATGCTTACTCCCATGTTTGTTAATTTAATTTTATACAATTACATGTTTAGGACACACGCACTCATACACATAAAGTTAATGACGATCACCCCCGCGATTAAGTCAAATAAACCTAAAATTGTTGCACCTAGCCTATCCTTAAAAATTGAGAACCCTATATTCCTTGTCACCATGATGATTATGACGATCCCATCCTAGTATCGTGATGTGGATTGTCCGTAATCAAAGCTTGTTACTACTCATACTACATTACATGATTGCAAATGAATGAAGCGTGTGGGTTGAAAATGGGATTTGCAAGGTTGTTTTGAAAACCGGTACAGAGTACCGAGTGTGTTGAAAATAAATATAAAAGAATGGTGTTTTGGGTAAAACTTGCTATGAGACGTCGTCGCCTTTCGGGGCCTGACTTCAAGTGGCGCATAAGGACCGATTCCTTGGGAGAAAATGTCATGTACACCAAAGTGCAACCTTACGGGCATTATGGGGTGTCCCTGGTTGAGTACCTAGTGGATTTAGGATCGCTCGATTGCCAGTAGACGTGAGATGCCCGGGGTGGCTCCGTGAATTGTTTATGGGCTCAAGGAGCCGTATGGAATTGTGATGGTTTGGAGAAAGGTGGTAGGGAGAGAAAGTGAGGGGATTTGAGCACCCACGGGATTTCAGAGAAAAGGGGGCCGAGGGCCCACGGATCCTTGGTTGGACCCGTCTATGTGACAATGGGTTATCCTAGGTCGGCTAGGGAAACGCCTTGTAGTGAGCCTCCTATACCGACGGGTATTGGAGTAAGTTCACGACGTAAGGGTAAAGTGTACACCTTCTGCAGAAGTACAAACTGTTCGAACAGCCGTGCCCACGGTTATGGGCGCATGTCATGATAGTTGCCCATGCGTAGTGTTTGGTTTTGGTTTTTGAATAAGGAAACAAGTTGAGGGTTGGAAAGCGTTACCAGAGTATGCCCTCGGGGTGTACGGCCAGCCTTTGTGGTCGGCAACGAACTTGTGTAGTTCGGGAAGTCAAAAAAGCTTCATAGAGAGAGGGAAAGGTTCAACCCTAGGATGAGAGACAAAATGTGTTTTGGTGAAATGGGAAAAAACCTTCCCGATGGAGGGGCAGGCCAGTACCGAAGTAATGTAAAGAATGTAAAGTTGGAAGGGTTATTGTGAGAAAAGATTTGAAGGATTGTTGTGGAAAATGTGAAGAGGTTGATGATGAGATGAATGAGATGGTGTTTTGAAAAACAAATATTGCTACTTAATGGTTGGTAGAGGTCGGGACCTCTTCCAACGGGTATGGGTCACGTAGTACTTTAAAGTCATTTTATATAAATAAACCTCAGCCGCCCTTGTTGACCCACATCTATAAATACTTCCCGAGACTTGCTGAGTACGTTTGTACTCACCCCTCTTGCTAACCCCATCCAGAAGATGAAGCCCAGCCAGGAGAAGATGAGTGGTACCCTAAAGGAGAGGAAGACGTCCAAGGAAACGAAGATGAAGATCGTCAGGCGTAGGGTCTCGAGCCTAGTTCCCAACTAAGGAGATGAAGTGGCTTCCGCTAAGACTTAGATATTTTGCTTCCGCTGTAAGACTTGATGAAGTGATGGATTGCCGCGAGGGATGCCTCCTACGGCTTTTGTAATGAACTTGTGCTTGTAAGACTTATGTTGTCGCAACGTGCTACCGTTGGATCGTGAAATGTCTTCAATGATATTGTTACGATTCGAATCGTGGCAACCTGTCTCGTACTAGCCAAGTCTATACGGGGCGGGGTGTCACATATAGGCTTGACAAAGCACTGTATAGACTATGTCAAGCACCAAGAGCCTAGAACATAAAGCTTGATCAGACTCTGAAGAAACTTGGTTTCAGTCAAAGCCCACTCGAGCATGGGTTATATGTACGAGGCATTGGAAAAGAATGTCTCCTAGTAGGCATTTATGTTGATGGTGACTGCACTGCAATTGAGAACTTCAAGAAGCAGATGAAAAAGGAGTTCAAAATGTGTGACCTAGGTCCACTCAGTTTTTATTTGGGAATTGTAGTACATCAGCAAGCAGGTGTGATCACCATCAATCAAACAGCTTATGCAAAGACGATAGTTGAGAAGGCAAATCTCACTGATTGTAATCCATCCTCAACTCCAATGGAGTCTCGACTCAAACTCAGTAAAGACAGTGATGCAGTTTTGGTAGATACCACGGTGTATAGAAGCCTAGTTGGTAGCCTACGGTATTTGGTGAATACTAGACCTGACCTTGCTTTCTCTATTGGTTATGTGAGCCATTTGATGAAGTGTCCTACAGAGGAACACCTTGGAGCTGTAAAACGGGTCATAAGGTATGTAGCAGGAGCGTTGCACTATGGGTATCGGTATGTGAAAGAAGAAAACAAGAATCTGATCGGGTACAGTGACAGTGACCATGTTGGGGATTTTGATACTTGCATAAGCACTGTAGGTGCTCTAATGTTTCTTAGAAAGAATCCAATGAGTTGGTTTTCTCATAAGCAAAGAGTTGTTGCACTCTCATCGTGTGAATCAAAGTATATAGCAGCTATTGCTGTAGCTTGTCAGGGTGTTTGGATGGTCCGTTTGTTGGGTGATATCAGGAATGCAGGAGCTGAAGGGTTATCAAGCTGCATTAGCACTCATGAAGAATCCAGAATTCTATGACAGGAGCAAACATATTCTGACTCATTTTCACTTTATCCGTGAAGCTATGGAATGCAGGAGTATCAAGCCAGACTTCATCAGGTTCTGAAGAGCAACTGGTGGACATCCTAACAAAGGCACTACCAAGAGCACGCTTTCTGGAGCTGCGTGATCAAATCAGAGTATGTTCAGTAGCTTAGGCATAAGTTTCATGGGGAGTTTGTTAGCTAATAAAACTTGTGATTGTGTCATAAGTTCTAAAAGTGCACGAGCCCATGGTGTGTATGGATGCCGTGTTGTTTTAGTTAGTTGCTGTGATCCGAGATTAGCTCAGTCCTGATCAGTCACACGTCGTCCGTGGATGTGGCAATGTAGCGATGTTTGTTAAGACTTTGTCGCTTTCATGTAGCTGGTTGCTAACAGCAAAATAATAAATCAGAGAAAATGATGCTCTCGTTGCGCAGCACAGAAATTCCTACTTCTGTGTTTTACCGGACAGACTATAATTCATGCGTGTTATCACTTTTAAAGATAGCAACGGGTCTAAAACTCACGGTTTTTGAAAAAACATGTCCGTTAAGCAAACTCATGAAATTTGTTCAAACCTATACATGCGAAACCCATGTGTTTGAAATCAAACACATGCTCGAATCTGTCAGGTACCCGAATCCTGGTGGAAACCCGTGGGTTCAACACAACACAGCCATCCACGGATAGATCCACCGAATCAAGAGCTTGGGAGCGGCCAGCGACGAGCAGATCCACTGGATCGGAAGCTCGGGACGGTGGCCGGCGGTTGGTGCGGGCACGGGCACGGGTGTGATTGGAGACGGTGAGCGCCGGTGCGTCGGGCGAAGGGTGCGCGCGAGCGTGGGCGTGGGCACGACGGGAGATGACGAGCGCCAGCGCGGCAGGCGACGGTGGGCGCGGAGGCGTCGGGCGATAGCAGGAGCGGGCACTGGCGCGTTTCGCAATGGCAGGAGCGGGAGCCGACGCGTCGTGACTCGCGCGATGGCAAGCACGGGCGAGGAGCAATCGGTGCACATGTGCGGCGGCGCAAGAAGCAAGAAGCGAAATCTGTGGGAGCCAAAATGCCAAAAAGACATGCGCATGTAGGGTTTCTTGTATTGGGCCATATTGGGCCAAAATGCTAAATTTTAAGAAAAGAATTAATCGGGTTAACCACAGGTACCCACGGATTTAAAATCAAACTCATGCCTAACCCGACACTAAATGGGTATCCGAATCCGTAAACCCATAGGCATAAATTTGAATCCAAACCCATGCCTGTCGGGTCGAGTACGTGCAGGTATCCGAACCCACGAATAAAATTGCCATCTCTAATCACCTTGTCGATAGCAAAATTAAGTGAGAGTTTCTAACAATCATGCAGTTAAATGAGAAGAAACAACTTGCTCACTATGTGAGTCACCCTTTCTCACTTGCATTAATTAAAAGAAATCAAAACATAGTACTTATGCATGATCACACCCTTTCTTCTCAAACTCCCCATCTGAAAGGAAAAAACATGATTTTTGAGTACTAACTCCATAAGGTACCAGCAGAATAATGGATGGATCGCTGTGTTCCAGCTGGTTGCACCAACCTCCCCCTAGCAAGATTTGAAAATATGCAATGCATATAACATATAACCACATAATAGCTCAACATTAACACCCAAATGAAGCATGTGATTTTGAAGCTTTATAATATTGTTTTGGGATGTGCACTTCAGATTGACCACAAAGGGCGAACAGTATAGTATATATTTTTAAAGGAAAAAATATAATAGATCAATACATCCCAAGATAATGAGACATCCGTGTCATTTGTGCCCACGAAGACCACGAGGAAGGGGCCCTCCTGGCAGTCGAGATGGTGGCAATCGCATGCAGCGCATAGCACCGTGCCAGCGTAGTATGTGTGTAGGTGCGGAGGCAGCGAAAGGCAATGCCAGTCACTCACCGATGATGGGATCCTAGACCATGAGTTCCATAGAGTTGAAGAGTTGGATGACGACATGGCCGTGGCAGTAGTCAGGATAACCGATGGGCGGCGGGAAGAATGGGGGAGGCGACGCTAGTGGGGACGAAGCAAGGTATGGAGATTTTGTTGCTATCGCGAAGGTTGTGGAAGAAGCCTAGCAAGGGAGGTGCTCGGTGGAATGCCCAGTAGCGGCGAAGGAAGCTGGGTGAGTGAGGAGGCTACGACAAGGCTTCCAATGTTAAGAAAACAATTTAGACTTAGTTTTTGCTTTAACATATTTGCATGTGTGTATGGTGCAACGAATGATGTATCTGAAATTATATCAATTAGTGTATGATTGTATGAAGCTATTCTGGGTGCAGAAGAACCAGAGATACCTCGAGTAGCGGTGTGCTACTAGAACATGCGGATCAAAAACAAGTAGGTGCAATTTCTAAGGTAGAAAAGGTCACGATAGCCAGCTCGTCATACTGCTCGTCATACTACATGGTACTTGAGTTAGTGGCCAAATAATTAGCTTAATGGCTGTGTCATTTGTGTTATGGAGATTATACATGTGAATCATTGCGGAAGCATTTGTGCGTGCATTAGTAGTGGGCTAGTGGCTGGTTTCCATCATGCATGCATGCATATCGGCTGTTTTTAGTTGGCTATATAAGTACGTACTTAACGTCTTGATATATAGATGATAGAAGAGAAAAACACTACGGTACAGTGCTACAAAAGGCTGTGGTTGTGCAGCTCTAATATATAGGTGTTTCTAGTGTTGTCCGTGCGTGTGTTCCTCCTTAAATTTCTAACATGCAAACGAGACGAGGGAGGCACGGATGAGGAGCGGGGGATCCTCTGGCAGGATGCGGAGAGGATCTCGGCGGTGAGGTCGTCCATCAACTCTGGCGACGAGCGCTCGCCATGGGGCGGCGTCATGCTGCTTGCCTCCTTGTGCTTGTCGGAGCGAGGGTTCGGGTTGGGAGTAGGAGCTGGTGTGGGAGTGAGGCGCTGTTAAGTAGGGCCCTGACATAGTGAGAGTGAGATTTGCCGTGTCTACGCTCAGACCGGTTTGAAACTTTGAATGAATTCAAATTCACATATTTTCAAAACAGTGAAATTTTTAACAGAGAGAAATACAGGGATTTACTACCTCCCTTTTATTTTGTAACTTCTTAAACTTTAACTAAATTTAAATAAATATATAATCAAATGGATATATTATTAATATATTTTTAATGGCTGATTTAATTAAACTGATTTGATGTTATAATTATTAGTATATTTTTATAAAATAAGTTAAAGTTAAAGAAGTTTAACTTTAAAAAATTAAAGACTTAAAATATGAAACAGAGAGACTAGTATATATTTGCGATACCAATAGAAAGACTTAGCAAATTTAGCATTACATGTCGATGTAATATAGTGGCTTCAAGCCTTATACATATTATTATGGCAACGGATTTGCATAATTTCTCACTCTCCGAGTGCCTCAGACCTTAGCCCTCACTCTCCGAGTGCGAAAGCGGCAGAATCGAAGGTTTCAGAGAGCCCGCTTCCTGACTTGAAGGTGACCTTCGCCGGCGAGGCCTCGGCGACGTAGACCTCGACGACGCTGATCCAGAGCAGCAGTTCCTTGGTCTTCACGCCGGTGATCTTCTTCAGCTTCCCCTTATCGACGAACGCCGTGACCTCAGCAGCGTAGGAGACGGTCTGCTTGATCTTCTTGAAGGTGTGCTCGATCTTCTTCTTCCTCTGCAACAGCCACATGAAGCCCGTCTCCCGGTTGTACCCAAACTCCTCGATGTCCTCCAATGGCAGCATGCCCTTGGGGAGGCCGACCTCTTCCAGCAGCTCGATGGACTTCTTCCTGCAGATGTCATCTCCAATGGCGATCTCAGCGCCGGCACGGTGGCTCTCAATCTGGGACGCCATTGGCTTAGCTTTGCTTCGATCTCGATCGCCTAGAGAGTAGCTTTAGCTTGCAAGATGTGCTGAGCTTGCTGCGATGGAAGATGAGATAGATCAGTGCCGGTTTATATAGATAGATGCCTGAAGGCCAGCCTATGTACTGTTCATTCGGAATGAGACAGGAGCCTGCTTTCAGACTAGTAAAGAAGAATTTTTTAAGTCTTGGAACATTGACTTTGCGCACTCACCTTCTCTGACCATTTGCATGGTCTAACGCACAAAGTCTTCGCAAAGAAGAACAAGGTCTGGAGTCATGAGTCATGACACAGTTGTACACCAGTCTTTTCTGACCGTGCAGTGCAGATCAATTCTGCTTTTATGCGTTCAAGCTCTAGATGAAATCAGAAATCATGTTTAGGACATATTAATGTTCAAGAACAATTGCAACAATGACACAGTTGTACACCAGCCTTTTCTGACCATGAAGTGCAGATCAATTCTGCTTTTATGCATTCACGCTCTAGATCGAAATCAGAAATCATGTTTAGGACATAGTAAAGTTCAAGAAAATTTGCAACAATGACAGTGTTGTAGCCTTTTCTGACCATGCAGTGCAGATCAATTCTGCTTTTATGCATTCAAGCTCTACTGCTCTAGATCGAAATCAGAAATCATGTTTTGGACATATTAATATTCAAGAAAAATTGCAACAATGACACAGTTGTACACCAGCCTTTTATGACCGTGCAGTGCAGATCAATTCTGCCTATATGCATTCAGATCTAGATCGAAATCAGAAATCATGTTTAGGACATATTAAAGATCAAGAAAAATTGCAACAATGACACAGTTGTACACCAGTCTTTTCTGACCGTGCAGGGCAGATCAATTCTGCTTTTATGCATTCAAGCTCTAGATCGAAATCAGAAATCATGTTTAGGACATATTAAAGTTCAAGAAAAATTGCAACAATGACACAGTTGTACACCAGTCTTTTCTGACCGTGCAGTGCAGATCAATTCTGCTTTTATGCATTCAAGCTCTAGATCGAAATCAGAAATCATGTTTGACATATTAAAGTTCAAAAAAATGCGACAATGACACAGTTGTACACCAGCCTTTTCTGACCATGCAGTGCAGATCAATTCTGCTTTTATGCATTCAGCTCTAGATTGAAATCAGAAATCATGTGTAGGACATATTAAAGTTCAAGAATAATTGCAACAATGACACAGTTGTACACCAGCATTTTCTGACCACGAAGTGCAGATCAATTCTGCATTTATGCATTGACGCTCTAGATCGAAATCAGAAATCATGTTTAGGACATATTAAAGTTCAAGAAAAATTGCAACAATGGCACAGTTGTACACCAGCCTTTTCTGACCATGCAGTGCAGACCAATTCTGCTTTTATGCATTCAAGCTCTAGATCGAAATCATAAATCATGTTTAGGACATATTAAAGTTCAAGAAAAATTGCAACAATGACACAGTTGTACACCAGCCTTTTCTGACCATGCAGTGCAGATCAATTCTGCTTTTATGCATTCATGCTCTAGATCGAAATCAGAAATCATGTTTAGGACATATTAAAGTTCAAGAAAAATTGCAACAATAACACAGTGGTACATCAGCTTTTTCTGACCATGCAGTGCATATCAATTCTGGCGCACAAAAAACCTGACGAAGTCTACTGAAGCATACGCCTCTTCGGTGAGTCAGAATGCAATGTCACAATACGGTTATACGTGTATCCGGCCAGCCAACCAGAGATGACTTACCTGACCAATTAGCAGTTAGCACTGGTCAAGTCCATTTGGTTGGGCACTTGGGCTCATGATCCAGTACTGGAGGCTAGCTAGAATATCACTGCACAAGTTATCTGAAACCAAGTCAAAATTAATTAGTTTGACATGCTTTTATGCAACTTCAAAGCATGCAAGTTAGCATAGTGAATGTGCTATATCACTTAGAGCCTAGCATCATTGAATGTTTTCAAAGCTACAGGAAGAAAGCATTAAAAAACAAAGCAAATGAGCTATATCACCTAACACCATACACAAGGCATTCAATGTTCTCAAAGCTTAAAAAGAAGAGCAGAAAAACAAAACTATAATATGAGCAGCTTCAATCAGCAATAGAAGTTGAAGTGCTCAGCTGTTAATGTGATTCGATCTTACTCATGGCAGGCTAGTCTCTAATATATTTAAGAGCATCAAATTCATACCTTCATGTGTCATGCAGTTAAATCTCTTTTAGAATAACAGGGTCAAAGACCTCAAATGAGCGTTACAAGTCATCCGATTAATCGCAATTAATTGTCCTAATCGGTCCTCTGGACCCGACTAGGAGCTCTGAGGCGATTAGGCCGACTAGAAATCTGGTCGTCTGATTAGTCGTCGATTAATCGCGATTAATCGGATGACTAGGTGTGTTGGGCGACCAGATTTGGTTCTGTTTTTTTATTGGGCCTGCTCAGCTGGGCTTAAAGGGAACCTATTGGGCTGCCAATATGGCCTGTTAGGGTTATCTCCAACACTCCGACCAGGGCACACGTGATCTATTCTTTCCTCATTCTTCCCTTGTGCGCCGCCAGAGAGCTCTCTGCCTCTCTTCTCCAGCCGTCACGATTCTGCTGCTGCTCTTCTGGATTCTGCTCCACTGCTCTAGCCGTCCAGCGCGTGATCTCCCCACCAGCTATTCTGCTCCAGAGCGCGGTTGGTCTTCAGTCTTCTGCTGCGCTAGGCGCGTGATTCTGGCAGTAGGTGCACGATTCTGGGCTAGCAGTGCTCTTCGTGAAGCTGCACTCTTCTGCATCTGCATCTGCTCTAGCCCCTCTTCACGAAGCTGCTCCAGCCCAAGCAAGAGGGATTACAAGATTATGTTGCAGGAAGCATCAAGAAAGAGCTCTAGCATTGTTACAAATTATGTTGGACTATTGGTTATCTCAGCAGGTGGAAAGTGGACACTGCAAGTGTAGAAATCAAATCTGAGATAAGTCACCAACTAGCTATTAATGTACTCTTGAACTCTTGATTATTGCTTTATTGTCATATATTATATAGTATATATAGATATATATAGTATATATATGTCCTAAAATATATGGGACGATTTGATGGACGACTAGAACCGACCAGGTTTGACTAATCGGTCTAGTCGACGACTAATCGTGATTAGTTTCCTGGTCGGTCCCATGGTGACTAGGCGATTTGTAAACATTGGCCCCATTAATTGAAACTGTTACAGCAGTTTGAAGCACTTGATCAACCATGTGCACCAAAAAATGAACCATAATCTTAATATTTTCATAGTCTGAAGTGTATACCGAAAACACTTAAACTACACCAGCCACCAGGGTCAACCTTGTCAGTTGTCACTCACTAGGGCAAGAGCAAAAAAGAAAGATATATTCAATATATGAGTTCCAAGTGGGTTTCCCGATCAATGATTACAGATTATCTCTGTAAACCTGAAATATAGTTCTGGGGTGGCCAGGCCACGCACATAAACAGGTAAATGAGAAGAAACAACTTGCTCACTATGTGAGTCACCCTTTCTCACTTGCATTATCATTTATCAAAGAGAAATCAAAACATAGTAATTATGATGATCACACCCTTTCTTCTCAAACTCCCCATCTGAAAGGAATAAACACGGTTTCTGAGGACTAGCTCCAAAATATTCAAGCAGAATAATGGAGAGATCACTGTGTTCCAGCTGGTTGCGTCAACCTCCCCATAGCAAGATCTGGAAATATGCAATGCATATAACATATAACCACACAATAGCTCAACATTAACACTCAAATGAAGCATGTAATTCTGAAGCTTTATAATACTGTTTTGGGAATGTACACTTCAGAGTTCAGACTGACCACAAAGGGCAAACAGTATAGTATATATTTTTAAAGGAAAACAGTATAATAGATCAATACATCCCAAGACAATTTAGCTAAGTTGAAGAATGATCTATGACATGTTAAACCAAAGGAAAATAAGGTAACAGAAACTTTCATAAACTCAATGTTCTTAAGCACAGAGCACATATATGATATATGATATATGATAATCCATACTTTTATGTTGCTAACTGAAAAAAATGCTTACAGTCAAATGGAATATGCATAATGGCGTAATTTAGTAATGCCATCAGGACTCACATCCCACGACTACTGTACGAGGCCGTGATTCTCCACACCAACAAATCCTCTGCTGTCATGAGGGTGCCACTGTTATGCCCCAATGGCAGGTCGATCACTGAGAGCATGCCTACCAATGCCGTACCCCAGAATTCTCATGCCATTCTCACAGACGAAGTAGAGTGTGTGTTCGACGAGGAGGCTGGGTACCATTTCGACATAGGAATCGAGCTCAATGGAGGTCTACGAATTCCACTCTCCAGTCTCCGACAAGTACATGCACCCCCATGAGACATCCGCTTCATCGGTGCCCACGAAGACCACGAGGAAGCGGCCCTCCTGGCAGTCAAGATGATGGCAATCGCACCGTGCCAGCGCAGTAGGTGTGCGGGTGCGGGGGCAGAGGAAGGCGATGCTGGTCACTCACCATAGGTGATGGGATCCCAGACCATGAGTTCCATGGGGTTGAAGAGGTGGATGACGACGCGGCCGTGGCGGCCGTAAGGATAACCGATGGGTGGCTGGGAGAACGGGGGAGGCGGCGCTAGTGAGAAAGTTGTGGAAGAAGTCCAGCAAAGGAGGTGCTCGGTGGAATGTGCGGTAGCGGCGGACGGGCGGAGGAAGCCGGGGTCGGTGAGGACTGAGGAGGTGACGACAGGGCTTGCAGACGAGGGAGGAGCGGACGAGGAGCGCGGGCTCCTACGGCGGGATGCGGATGAGGATCTCGGCGGTGAGGTCGTCCATCAACTCCGGCGGCGAGTGGTCGCCGCGGGGCGGCGGCATGCGGCTTGCCTCCTTGTGCTCGCCGGAGCGAGGGTTCGGGACTTCGGGTTGCGGGTAGGAGCTAGTGCGGGAGTGAGACGCTGTCAAGTGGGGCCCATTACGCAGTGAGTGAGATTCGCCGCGTCTACGCTCGGACCGGTTTGAAACTTTGAATGATTTCAAATTCACAAATTTTCAAAACAGTGAAATTTTTAGCAGGGGGAAATATAGGAATATACTACCTCCGTTTCATTTCATTTCGTAACTTCTTTAACTTTAATTAAATATAAATATATTAATATTGTAATATTAAATAAATATATTATTAAAATTGAACTAATTGATGTTATAATTGTTGATATATTTTATTTATAAAATTAATGAAGAAATTTAAATTAAAAAAGTTAAATAATTTATAATATAAATACCAAAGTAATGCACTGTTAAGAACCTTCTAGAATAGAATTAGTAGGAAACTTGGGAGTCAAGTTAGGCATGGGTATAAAAATAGGGCAGTGCACATTGTATCAACTTGAACAAGAAGAAAAAAGGAACAGGATGGCGGCTCGGCAGATCGATGATCCGGCACGAGATTTTATTTTCTCTTGATTCTGTGTTTGAATTATAAGTAGGTCGCTAACAAGTGGTATCAAAGCCTCGTTAATGGAGATGGAAGCCAGGATCGAAGCAAAGATCGATCAGTTATTGAAGATGATAGATAAATAGATCAAGAGGATGGATGAGGAGAAGAGGAGGAGATCGGAGGCAGAGCGGTGAGATCGCTGATTATCGGAGGCTAAGAAGAAGGGAGGACCAGCCGACGCTGCCGAGGCACCAAAGCCGTACACGCATGTGCCAACGTTTGTTAAGGTGGAGGACGTGCCCCCTCTCGCGGCCCTCGCGGTCGCCGACCCCGCCTCCTCTCCCACGAAAGCTCTCGTCGAGATGGCGTCTGAGGCGACCAAGGTGGTCGTGCTAGAGTCCGTGCTCCGCAAGAGAAAGCGGGAGGAGCTGTGGGCGGCCACAGGCAAGGAGAAGGCAGTGGCCGAGAAGAAGAAGACCGTCGAAAGCTACAAGCTCATCTTCGCCCGCGCCAAGCAGTACGCCGAGCACAAGGCCAAGCTACGCGCAGCCTTCCTCCTCTCACCATTTCTTCTCCCTACCGCCCAGATCCGATCCCACAATAGCCGGCGCCGACGCTCGGCCTCGTCCCCGACCTCGCACAGCTGTCCTCACCACCGTGAGCGGCACCGCCACCCGCAACCTAG
>KE373023.1:19797-39509 GCA_000418225.1 Zizania latifolia | reverse complement strand
GGTCTCGGGGCGGCGCTCGGCGAGGCCCCTGTTCTCCTTCCCTAGCTGCCTTTTCGCAAGGCTGGTAGCGGGGTGTCGAGGCCTGCTCTGGCGCGAAGTTGGCTGACTTTCGGCCGACTTGTGCACACAAAGTGGCGTGAGTTGGCGGCGCCAGCTGCAGGCGAAGTGGCGTCGGCCAAGAGGCGGATCTACGGGTCCTCTTTCCCCCTTGCAACCACCGCCCTTCTTCCCTTCCTCCCTGGCAGTTGTTGCTCTCCTTCCTTCTCTGGCTAGGTAACGGCTCAGGGCTCAGGGGGCCGGTGATCTTGCTTGCTTGTGCAGCGGTGCTCTTGGTCATGCTTCGGCGGCCGTGACCGGTGTGGGGCGAGTTGGCACACGTGGTTTGCTCCAGCGTGGGGATCTCCAGTTTCTGACTTCACTGCGTTGACCTGTTGAGGCCGGCGTTAGCGTCATTTGCCTGCTCAGTGGTCTTCTTCTTCCTGCCGAAGGGTCGCCGGTCTTGGTGGCGTCTTTATTGGTACTCGCTGAGTGCTAGCTTCAAGGTAGATGCAGGAGGATCAGTTCTGAATTGTTCCGGGCATCATGGTGTGGTGCGCGAGGGGCCTTCGGTGGTGGGCGTGACTGGTTGTGTTCTCCCTTCGTGCCGCCCACATCGTGCCCACAGTTGGCTTAGCCGGCTTCGTCTCAGCAGTGCAGTGATCGCTTCCTTCCAGCTTCTTCTCCTCCCTCTCCTTGGATCTCCTCTCCTGTGGCCACCTTCCTTCTCGGTCGTGGGGCGCTCCTCAGTTTTGGCAAAGTTCTGGCCTAGAAGAAGCTTTGCTTGCCTGCTGTTTCGTCGGCGTGCCGGAGTTGTGCTGGCAGAGAGGCGAAAGCCTAGCCCAACCTGGTTAGGCCGACATCAATGACGCCTTCGAGCGCCATGTTCCTCCTTTGAGGCTTTGTCGAGTAACCGCCCCCTCGCCCCATCGCGAGACTTTTTGGTGAAAACCTAACCTAAGGCTCTTAGGTAGATTATGACGACGCTTTTTGCGTCGTGACCTCCCTAGAGGTATCATCTTGAAGGTCTCGATGCTCGCCTTTACCGATCTCCTTCAAGTTCATCCTTCAGTGTGCGCTCGCTCCTTAGTTGACTGCGAGTCTTGGTCAAGGGTTGCTTGTAGGATTTGGTTGGATGAGTATTAGTGTCTCTCCTGCTAGCGTTGGTTAGTCTCGCCTAGCGACGACTCACTTGATGTTAGTGTTGTCCTTGGTTCGTGGGTGGAAGCTGCTAGCCCGTGTGGAATGTTTTTTTGTTTCAATCCTGATTACAATCTCCTATGGTTGTAATATTGTAATTTTTCTCCGCCTTATTAATATAAACCCCACTGTCTTGTGTGGATTGCTAAAAAAACAATTCGTACTCATTCCCAACCTGATCCATGATATAGTATAGTACTAATCACATATTTGATCAGTACAAATCCTATTTCCTCAACCCCAGCATAAGAGCAATTGCTTAGTCGGTCGCATAAGTTGAACTAAAGCTACAACAATCAAACAAACAATGGTTATTGGTGGTAATACCTCATCCAATTCACACCTCTCGACGTCGTCGTCCTCCTCCTCCCCCTCTTTCCATCCTCGAATCTCCTTGTTTACCTAAATATTTCCAAAAAAATCATGGGAAGAAAAAGAAAAGGGCAATACAGCACAGAAGTAGAAATCGGAACCCAGGTAAGAGGATTACCCGGGAGAGCGTGAGGAGGATTCGCCGTTCGTCCTCCCGAGAGAGCTGCGGCGTCGGCGGCTTGGGTTCCTGCGAGCGGGGCGCGCGGAGTGAGAGGCCGGAAGGCCGGAGTTACCATAGTCCAGTGTGGGGAGCAGCTTACGAGGTGGGGGAGGAGGGAGCCGGCGACGAGGTCGCAGAGGCGAGCGAGCTGCTCCCTCTCCCGCCGCCGCCGATGCGCCATTCGCGTTGTGCCTCTCCCTCTCCCCGTGGTGTGTTTGAATTGGGATTTTGAATTCGGAAAGGAACTTTGATTTTTTTTTGCGTGAATTTTTCGGGAATTCGCTCGAGGTTGGTAAAACTCCAATTGCGCGCGAGCCACTGGTCGCTAATGGGCCCGGCCCATTTATACCTGGATAAAGCATGAACTGCGAGACAGAGAAGAGAGCCAGGAAGTCGGCGGCCGGCGGCGGGGTACGACTGTGAGAAGCCACGGCGGCACGGCGGTACGGCGGCACTGGATGAGGAGTCGTCCCCTAGGCCGAGATGATTTGAGATCATCTGCATAGTCAGCTTCGTCGATTAGGACAGTCATCTCTTGAGTATCGTCCGATCGAGATCTGATAGATGCTAGAGAGAGGATTCTCACGTGATGGGATCCACCTCACAGCAGTCAAAAAGAACTTGGTACCGTCGAATCCACGCTAAACGGGCCGGATCAATAACTATAGAGGACAGTCATCCACGTGAAGTCAGAGAAGCTGAATCCAGCTAAGATTACCTACATATATGAAATTAATTAATGTGCTCAAACTCAAATATCTAGGGTGGATAAACAATAACAAAAACCACACCGAAACAAAAGTAAACACTATTTCAGTTTTTTATAAAAAAATAAAAAAAACAAAGACCTATTCTTAAAGCCTAAAAGTGGCTACCATCGTGCCTACCTATAGCCTACCTACGGCCTACCTAGACCTACTCCTACCTGGGCGATGTAGCTGTCATTGCCGTCGCTCGCTTGCCCATATCGCCTTGACGCGACTGCCACCGCTGCTCGCCTACTCGCCCCCGTCGTGCCAACGCGATCATCGCCACCGCTCAGCTCCGCTCCTGCACGTCGGTTTGTGTTTGCGGCAGCTGCAAGTTGTTCGGTAAAAACTGACGCTGAAAAAACCGAATCAAAATATTTTATTTTTTATTTTAGATTTATTAGGTTTTATTGGTTGTTCAGTTTCTGTTTTTTTAAACCGAATTTTTTATGAACCGATCAAGCCGAACCAATTACACCGAAATAACCAAATACCCGCTCCTACTATTATCAACATGACTAATACTATTATCAACAGCTTCTAATAGATAGAAATACAATTAGGATCGTGGGTTGTCTTCTAGCATGCGTATATTCTCTTAGAATATTCAGTTTTCTCAGACTTTTTAATTGTGAAACTTGGTATCTACATTTTCTAGAAATTATTAGCTGATCTTAAACTTATCATGCGGTTTAGGAGACGGCCAGTCAGTTTTGGTTAGTGTTCGGTTTAGGACCAAAAGATTAAAAATCTTAATCTGAAAAGGAGAATAAGCAAGGTGATCTCAAGAAATTGGCTATGGCTAGGAGCTCGCTTGGATGTGCTGGTTTTTTTTCGGTAGGAAAAATGTTGCGTTCTCTATCTTTTCAACGAAAAACTTTTAAGTACCAGGAGAAACAAGCAGGCCCTAGATGGCTAGATCGATTGCATAACCTTAGCTAAAACACGAGCTTAGTGTCTCATTTGCATCTTTATACTGTTTTCAGCTCAAAAGACACGTTTGACGCAGCTTTATATTAAAAAATCTTACAACTGATCAAATATATATCTAATAAATCTTGGATTCGGAGATATAAATTAAGTGAGGGTATTTAGTTGAGTCATTTAATTTTATTTTAAGCTACAAATAAAAATTTAAATTATTTTATTTTATCATATAAACTCTAAATATAATATAAATATTGGAGCTAAAGCCTACGTCAATGAGGACCATAAGAAAGTTTCCTCCTGAGAACATTCCTTGCCTCTTTTATATGTTGTCTTGAGGTAATATTTGCAATAATTAAGTTTCTTCTACTTATCGTGCCGATGTAACTGGTTCATTTGTAGCACAGTTGCACAGCTGCAAATTCCTGGATGGCTCGCTCAGGTCAACCAATAACACCACTACACCCTC
Source organism: Zizania latifolia (assembly GCA_000418225.1). Classification (NCBI taxonomy): domain Eukaryota; kingdom Viridiplantae; phylum Streptophyta; class Magnoliopsida; order Poales; family Poaceae; genus Zizania; species Zizania latifolia. Next base: position 35,596 of record KE373023.1, on the reverse strand, counting down.
CTCCCTGATTGTTTTTGTTGGGCATGCATTCAAAAACTCTCACCTCTTGTCTCGTGGCATCAAAACAGCCTTGCTTTCTCTGCAGCAACGACTAGCCATCATGCGGCAATTAATGGTGACCTCGATCAGCTGTTGTCCAGGAGGCTGCTGCGATGGTAATTAATTGAGCGCACTTTTATTTTTTATTAAAAAAAGTTTAATCACTTTATTTCATTATAAACTAAATTAGATCTAGTATGAATCTTGAAACTAAGATGTATGAAACACGTCCTTAATTTTCTCACTAACCGTTTTACTAATTCTGTATTGGATGAGATTCGAGATGCACGAATCAGGCAAGCTTCTGCTGCAGCAACTGATTTATGGTGCAGGCAGGCAGGATCAGATGCCCAACCCTGCACTGTACGTTGATTGCAAATGCAGCAGAGCATCTTGCCGATCATTTCACATTCTCCCCTCGTTTCATTTCCGGCAGGTGAAAGCAAGCAAAGATCTGGAGTAGCATCTATATATCTAGATCATTCTTGTTCCTATCGTCTAATCAATTCCATTTTAATTTACAGAAGAAAGCAAGAAATCCATTCATCAATTGATCATGGATGACGAGCAGCAGCCTCCGTCGCAGCCGCGTGGTGGGGCTCCTCCCAGGCAAAAGGACATCGTCGTCATCCCGCAGCAGCAGCAGCGACCTCCAACCATGCCGCCGCCGCAGCAAGACAGGGAGCAGAAGCAGGCCAAAGACAGCAAGGAGGAGTTCAAAAGCAGCAAAGAGGCGGCTAGTAAGAAGAAGGCCCACGGCCACGGCGGCGACCTGCACAAGGATATCAAGCCGCGTGTCGCCGACATGACCAGTGCCGCCTCCTCCGGACAGCAGGGGACGAGCGTCATCACGCTGGCCGGCGAGAACAAGGGCGCCGCCATGAAGATATCCACCACCGCCGCTGCCACCGGACACAGCAAGGGCGCCGGAGAACAGAGCAGCGGCAAGAAAAGGCTCGATGGCAAGGGTGTGACGGCGACGATCAACAGCAACGTGCAGGCCATCAACAACTCGCTGCTGCTACACAGCTCCTGTAGCGGCGGCGACCTTGGGGTGCACCTCAAGCTCTCCACCAAGTCCAAGAACAAGCACAAGGCTCATGACGACAACGCCGACAAATGATCGCCGGAGCATTCATATACATGGTTGACGATGCTTATGCTCATCTGATCGCGCATTCGTAACAATCAAATGTGGTGTAAATAGGCATGCGTGCGTGCTTATTTAATTATATCTACGGATTTTAGTTTGAACAGGTTAATTCATCACCATGCATCAAAAACTAAGCACGATCTCTTTCTGAATTATTGGTTTCTCAATCTAGTTTCATTAAATCCCTGTACTAAATATATATTAGGATGAAGCTAGTGTACGAACCTAGAACGATTGACGATGTTTTAACAGTCAGTGAATGATATTTTATCAGTTAATAAAAAATGTTTCAGTAAAATAAGTAAAATAAAACACCGTTAAATCCAAGTTAAAAAAATTTACTCTCATATATGAAAATATTAAGTTTTAACTACTGAAACATAATAATAAGGGTTTTACATATAGTTATTTTTTTATGTTATAAAGAACATCGCCGAATGTTGCATCTGTTTAAAAAAATTTTGACAACATGATAGAAACATTTTTCACTTACGGTTGAAACACCGTCCAATTTTTTTCAAATCTTAGAATGCCATAAATAAATCACTATTGTATATATTAACAATATATTTATTTGATATTATAGATGTTAACATATGTTTGGTGAAATTAATGTATTCTCTCAAAGTATACTAGTATTTGTGGTATATATGATCGTTTGGATGGGCCTTAATCTGGGTCATCCACGTGTATAGGCCGGGAAATTGAAGTAAAATTCTGGCCCATATATATGGGCCCAAACGGGGCCGTAGAGTTGTTTCGTTTCGGGCCAGACCACACCAGCAGCTTGGATGCGCGCGGCGCGGCGCGGCGGCGGCGAGGGCTGCCGCCGTATGGCGCCGGGCAGGGGAGGCGGAGAAGGGAAAGCTGCGGCGCGACGGAGATGAGGAGGCACGAGCACAAGTCCACCGGCCACCGCTACCCTACCGCCACGCGCTGCCTCGCTTCATTCGCATCTCGAGACTCGAGTCGCTGCTGCCCTACTGGCGTCGTCTCTGCGTTGAGACTTGAGAGTTGAGACCAGGTCGAACTGGGTTTCGGTGTTGGGTCCGATCGACACTTTGTCTCCCCAGCGCGATCAATTGAGCTCTGTGCGAAGATTTTTAGTATAAGCGCCTCCTCAAATGCTGCTATCATCTATCATACTACGGAGTAATACTAGCTCAGCAACCGCGGGGCTAAATCTGATTGCCGCCATGGATGCGCTTCTGGATCTAGCTGTATCTGCTACATCTTCACAGGTTTCTACATTTGCTGCCACATTTGAAGTGGCGATGAGGTAATATCAATCTCTTCGGCTTTATGCTGTAGAAGAAGGTCGTGTAGGAAAGGATAACTGATTGCACATTTGCACTTTCATGTTCAAGGAAAATACCATGCCAGCCATCGGATAAGAGAGTCCGTTCCTCTAACAAAAAATAAATAAATAATGACCAAATAATAAGCCATGACTGAGAAGAACCTGAGCAATCTAATACCAAATTGCTAGGTACAATAATATTGATTGCAGACCTAGACCATAGATTGTACTTGAAAGACATGGCCAGCCTTGGCCCTGGACCTCGCCGGCGTGGCGGAGCCGTGTAGCCGCACCGAGGAGGCAGGGACTCAAAGCTGGCCTTGATTAAATTAAACTTCAATGCTTTATTGCTTCGAGCCTTGCGGCATATATATACAATTAAGGAAATAGCATATTATGATCCCTAGAGATATTCTTCCTAAACTGGACTCTTATCCTACTAGGATACTTACATTATATCAATTCCTAAAATTATAGCTTAACCCTGATATAGCAATTCCTAATATGAATCTGAATAGGACTTCTGCTGGCACTTCTACCAGCCGATCCTGTATAGCTTCAGGACTTGGACTCGGATCCCTTGCCGGCTGCCTGATCCTGCTTCTTATGCCTAGAATACTTAATTCCCCATATGACAGGGTCTGTAGGTGGGTGAGTGTGGGAAGTTGTGGACATGCCAAGCTAACACAGGACACCAAAGGGAACAATTCTAATGCATCTAGAAGACAGGTATACCATGAAAATTGTTCAAAAGAATTGCAATAATCTTACTTAGTCTGATTGCAAAGCGTGGCTGGTTGGTAAAGAGTCATGCAGTCTAGCTCATTTCTTCTGACTGCTTGAGTCTGTGATTGAGAGTAGTCAGTTTGTCATCACTAATATTTACAGTTCATTTTATACTTTTGTTTTTGCTCAGTTGGTTCATTTTATATTTGATGGACCCTTTCACAGATGAAGACTTATCCATTTTTAAACGAACCAGGGCAGGCAATTTTGCCGGCCTGACCTTGCACATATGATATTGGATATATTACTCAAAAGTTAGTTTCTTATTATTGGAGAAGCACAGGGGGTGTGGAGGGTAGAATTGTCATCTTGCTCTCACTATCAAGTTAATTACCTAATGTCTATTTTTATTAATGATGGCATCTCGCTCTCTGGTACAGATGATAGATAATGCCTTTTCACACTCTAATTGATATTGTGTAGCACATAACCACATGATGGCCTGTTTGTACTCCCAACCCGAAGTGAAACACCCATCCATTCTGCTCAGATCCAGCCAATAAGGCAAGTACATGCAAGGGAGGCTAAAACCATATGAAATTAGATGTTCAATCATGTGGGTAATTGGCTAGTTCACTGGTAGCTAAAAAAGCATCCACCTCATCACAAAAACTTGTCATAGAAAATCATCATTTTTAATTTCTTCTCCTTGAGGTCATAAAAACAATTGAGTGCAGGACTTACCAATCCCATTTGACCCATTTACCTAGCACCCCAAAGTCCCGGGCGTCACATCAATCCCTTTCCACAGTAGTTTGATCACTTTCTTTTGTGTCCCTCCAAAATCTGTATATATTACTTGATTATTTACTCACCATTTATGCAATCTGGTCACAGCCTGCTGTTTAGATTCTTACTACCACTTCATGTACTCTTCTATCCCATTGCTAGGTTCTTTTCTACCAATTCAAACTCGGCAGGCTGGGGTTGCTTCTACTGCAATAAGAGGAATTCATTACAGATCAGGAGTTCACTGATCTGTCTTTTTCTTCTAGCAGGCATACTGATATATATTCGAGTCCTAATGTCAGAGATAGTCAGTTCTGTGGTTGTTCATGAGGCAGTTAGCCAAATCATATATGGCTTGATCAACAGGTATGATTGGAATTCAAATGCAGAGGAGCACATGGAGAGGCTGGAGATGGCACACACCAAGTTGGAGGCAGCACTTGAGACATCCGATAAGTGGAAAATCACTGATGCTTCATTACTGCGTTGGAAGAAGAAGCTGAAGCATGCTGCTCAGGAGTGTGATGACACACTGCGCAAATGCCGGCAACGTGTCCAGGAAGAAGAAGCAAAAGAACAACAAGTACGCAATTCCTCCTTTCCTAGGCGAATGGCCCATGCCACCAAGTCATTAATATCCTCCATATTTCACAGCAATATCGATGGCTCAAGTAGATCTGCTGTTCGAAGATTTGAGTGGTTTGCAGATGGTGCTAATGAGTTTTTGAGATTTGTGGAGTTTGGAGGAACACCACATCAGTACTTGTTCTTTGATCCTCTTATCAGGCAATTTCTTGCAGGAAAAACGCTGGAGTATAATTTACTTTGTGGAAACAAGTACTGGTTGTTTGTCGTGCGGCCGTTCAATATTTCAGAGCACAGGATAGAGGCTCGGTTGATCATTGCTTGCAAAAATGCTATTGCACCGGAGGATGATTTTTTCCTAAGTATGATGCTACAGATTTCAGAGAGTGTGGACATACTTGGTATTGTATTTAAGTGCCTGCACCTGTTTAACCGTCATGTCAAGTCTTCTGCTGAAGCTGTTAGGGAAGAACTTACTCAACTACCTACGCAAGATTTCTCCTGGGTACCATATGTTGATCCATGCCATAAGAAACACTGGGACAACATTCACAGCATTACTACCCAGTGGTTTCGTCCAAACCCACTATGTTGTAAGCAGCGTGATCATCACAACAGTTGTGGTAGTAGCAACATAGGAACGCCATCATTAATGGATGTTTCTTTAGGGCCAATTATTGAAGTGAATTTGCAGTGCCAGGTCTCACTGCCTGGGTTCAGAGAACATGGAACAATTGTTGATGGCAAACCTTCTCTCGATGAATTTCTGCATCTGAAAGTTGACCTTGTCTATACGCCTCACAGCTCTTCAGAAGACCTATTCCCAGCAATCAACAGTTCTGTGATAGAGGTGATCAATGGTGATGAGCAACGTTGCTTGCACACAAACATTGCCTTGGAACAAATGGAAGAGATCATGCTACCAAAGGCTGCCGATTATTTTCGCCAGAATGCGAAAGCGGCTCTGTATCAGATGCTTTGGAAATCTAAACATGGTGGTGCGTATCTTCAGGCTGTGAAGGCAACCGTGAATATGCTAAGCACACAGAACCATTCGAGGGCCTAAGAAAACAAAGCTGTTACGACGACAGAATATTGAAATGCGGAGTCACACAGATGTGATCTCGGACTTCCTCAGACTTTGGATTGCATATGCACCTGTCCAGCTGCAGGGCTCAATCTTTGACTGGATTCAGAAAGAGAAGGAGACACAGTTCACTCCTCCACCACTGCGCCTGAAATTTTAGATCATGTAATAGGGATTGGTCGAGGAAACAGGGATATCTAAAAAGAGTGGAAATGTGGAATACTCTAGGGCAGAAAAGTGACTTGGAGTATATAAGTATATTGTTTTGATTTGTGCGCTTCATATGCTGTTTCTTGTCCAGGACATCAGATATACTGGTATAAGTATAACATGGTGTTCAAGTATTACTCTACAAATCTAATGTACAGCCTCTCCCATTGGATGTGTCATACTTTATCTAAATTTGCATGTGTACCATGATTAACGATGATGAGAATATTAGCTTCTCACCCAATTGCCTGCTATTTCATATTCCCATGCTCTTCTGATTTATTTGTTATTTGTTTTCAGTATGCAATGGCAAACCTTCTCTGGTTTAAAATCCAAACTACATATTTATTGGTCCGAGATCACATGCGGTGAGAGAGCGAGTGTCATATAAGGGATCACGTGAACTTTTAGTGGTATATAAGAAACTTTCCCGTATTGTTGGTGCCTTGTTTTTACTGTGAAAGTATTTTTTGGCACACAAACTTTTAAAAAAAATAAGCGGCACGTGTTGATAGCCAAATTTATAGTAAGGACTTGATAAATTTAATTCGGATTAATACTTGATAGCAAGCAAAATTAAAAATATTAGTTTGTTTTAAATTTGGTTGTTGGTTAAATGTAGTATTGGTCAATATTACGAGCAATATCTCATTGGTTTAATTTCTTGTTCAACCTAGCAATTATGCATGCATTTTGTCATGAATCTTTTCCACCAGAACTCTATTCTACCAGTAGTGTATGTGTGTAGGAGTCATCTAGAATTGGATTTTTTGTGAAGACTAATGCTTGAAGACAAATGGTGCAAGTTGATGTAAGATGCAGAAGATCTAAGTCAGCTAGGTCAGATTACATGCAAACTTGCAAAGCTGGAAGCACGAGGGATTCCAACTAACAGAATACACATTTTTCCGTGGTTTGTTATTTTGTACTGATTTTATTTGACTGGTGATATGTAATCTAAATCTAATTAATATTAGAGCATCTTTACTCTAAAAATCAAGTCCATATATCTTTTTTTAAATTGTCATTGTAGATTTTATTTTCTATATGTATGTTTCCTTCTAATTAAATCTCTAAACTTTAGTCCATAAAATATTTATTGGGTCCACCTTTAACTAAATTTAACCGATCTTTCTTGCCCGCGGTCTTCGATCCTTCCCCCGCGCGCCGTAGGACGCGTTCGCCGTCTATCGCTAGTGCCAGCCACACCCCAGGCAACCACCCAGCTGCCCATGACTGCACAGGAAATGGGCTGCTTGCTGCCCTTGATTGCACAGGGAATCTGCTGCTTACTGTCGGTGATTGCATAGGAAATTCTTTGCTGCTGCCTCAAACTGAGAGAAACACTAGTAAGTTTATATTACGAGATAGTAATTTATATTGATTGAAATGCTAATTTGATGTATAAAAGTATATGATGTTTATAATATCATTGTAATTTTTCCAGATATGAATCACCATAGCAATTTAATACAATTTCTCTCGGATGAATCTTCATCGGATGACGATGATGAATTTATATTTACGGTGGCACAAATTATACACGAACAATATATAAATAATCATGAAGGAAAGCACTGTTAGGTCTATAATTGGACACGAAGTAGTTGATCAGAATAGAGAGGCCGGACATTGGAGACTATACAATAACTACTTCTCCAAAGAACCTACATACGGCCCTATTTATTTTAGGCGCAGGTTTGTAATGTATTTATTTATTCTATTTATTTCATAAATAGTGATTGGTAGATGATTTATTATTGTGATACATGTGCACGTTTAGAATGAGGAGGTCTCTTTTCTTACGCATAATGCGTGCTATGGAGGCACATGATGATTATTTTGTGCAGAAAAGAAATACTGCTGGTAAACTCGGCTTGTCATGTTTACAAAAAATTACGGTAACATTTTGTATGCTGGCATATGGAGTAGCAACAGATGCAATAGATGACTATGTTCATATCGGAGAAAGTATTTCTATAGAAAGTTTAAAAAGGGTGGTAAAATCAATATGCGAAGTTTTTGGTGAATAGTATTTGTGGATACCAAATGAGAATGACACAATTAGATTACTTGCGGCTAGAGAAGAAAGAGGTTTTCTAGAAATGTTGGGTTCCATAGATTGTATGCATTGGAGATGGAAGAATTATCCTACAGCATGGCAAGGTATGTACTGTGGGCACGTATGAGAGCCTACTATTATTCTAGAGGCTGTTGCCTCACATGACCTGTGGATTTGGCATGCTTTTTTTAGTTTACCAATGTCTCATAATGATATAAATGTTCTTCAATGGTCACCATTGTTTGCAAAGCTTGCGGAAGGTCAAGCTCCTAAAATTAATTATACTATCAATAGACACAACTATACCATGGGTACTACCTGGCAGATGGCATATATCCTTCATGGGCTACATTTGTGAATATCATATAGATGTCACAAGGCAACAAAAAGAAATATTTTGCCAAAGCACAGGAAGCCGTTAGGAAGGACGTTGAACTAGCATTTGGGGTTCTTCAAGCTCGATTTGCTATTGTTCATGGGCCAGCTCGTTTTTGGGATCCATATATTCTCGAAGAAATAATGAGAGCATGTATAATCATGCATAACATGATTAGAGGACGAGCGTGATGATGATATTGATTTGAATTTTGATGGTGTGGGAAATCCCGTGGTAGTTTCACATGAACATACACCTGATCTTGATGAGTTCGTTGATAATTACTGAAAAATTAAAGACAACACTATTCACACTCAACTTCAAGATGACCTCGTGGAGCACTTGTGGCAACGTCACGGAGACCAATATTAATCATTGATTAGAAGCATAGAACATTTTATATGTTTAGACAGACAAACATTCATGTTCACATTTCATAATACATCGTTTGCTGATTGTTCACATATGAAGTCTCAGACAAATAGTTAATATTTCAAGGTGATACTGCCGTATATCATCTCTCTGTGCTGAGGAACATAAGACAAGGATTACTTCATTGCTGAGTGCTGCTAACACATAGAACATAAGCTTGAAATAATAGATGGAAGTGCAAGTGCAGTTTTAGAAATTCAGAATAAAAGCATGACAGTGAACAGATTTTTAGACAATGAACATAATTTCATTAGCATGTGCAAATTCAGCCTAGTGTTTCCATCCTGCCATTATTTTGTATTGCAGACTCTTGTAGTACTCTTGCTGTGGTTTATCCATAGCTCTAGTGTCTATCGCCATAATCCTCTTAGCTTCTAACGTCCTCTTCAAGTCAAAATTTTCTTTATCTAGTGTAACTTTCTCTTGCTCCAGTCTCATCTGCTCTTGTTTGAATGCAACTTTCTCTTGTTCCAATTTTATTTTCTATTGTTTGAATGCATATGCTTGACTGTAACGCTGCTCTTTCTTCATCTCCTTCTCCGCATCAGCAGCTTTCTTCTTATCCCATATATAATCTAATGCCTCAAAATATATACGATCAGCACGTTAGCGTAACTTTTCTTTTTCCTTCTTCCTCCCTAGTGGTCTTTCCAAAGTAGGTGTAGCAGACTTAGGCATTCTATCCTCGCTCTCATCTGTATTTTGAATAGGTGTTGGCATGCTAGCGCTTGAATTTATAGTGGTCTTCTGCTTCTTATTGAAAATGTATGGAGCAGTTATTTAGTTGCATTTTTCAATCCACTTAGGCTGGTATTTTAAAATGTTATAGCAGTGCATGTACTGAAAATTCCTGTTTTGCTTATCTTCAGTCTTGTACAACTTATTAGCCTGCAGTTGCTGCAAAAGAAAAGAAGTCACAATGTTGTATAACAGGAAATGAGTAACAAAGTTACAAAGAGATGATATGAGATTGAGTTTAACCTTATCCTCTATCGTCACTCCACTTTAGTTTCTACTCTCTATTCGACTTATACATCCTGCATATCTATTGATAGCTTCTTGTATACAAGACCAATGGTTCACGAGGGATTTTTGAGATCGATCTGAATGAAAGGTCCGATTGGAATGAAAATATTCAAATATTCGGCTCCAGTATGCACTGCGACATTGATCTATTTCTTGAACTGCATCCAAACTAATATTTAACTATGTCGACACTAATAGGCTATCTTCGTCGACACTAAAATTCTTAGTCCTTTTTTGGTTTGATCTAATTGACAATTCTCAACTACTGGGGAATGTTGCTGCTAGGTTTGGCTACCAAAATCAGACTAATCTAGAGGATTGGTATTCTCAGTGATCAAGTTTGTGAAATATTTCTCTCCATTTATACTTCCTGTCAATCAATTAACAAGAAAAAATTACAAACCCAAAAACAAAAAACGAACTATCGCAGGAGATACTATCTAATTACTGGATGTTGCTGCTCTAGAAAGGTGATAATGTGTAATGAATATGACTGGCAATCAAAACCATCAACATTCTAAAAGTTTTCATCAGAACAAGTTGCATTTGCAGCTATCAGAAACAAGTTGCAACACACATAATTGACCATTGCACGTATTCTTTCAAAAATATAAAACATGCATTTGTCTAAATGATTTGTAGCTAAAATGCATATATAAATTACCTGTTGCACACAATGGTTCCTTGCTGGACAGCCCAAAACTTCTTGGACGCAATACCTGCTCTTCGTCCAACTCACAGGATGAGTCATCTCTCTGTATAACAGATGTATCAATACTTAGAATATTTGGAACAGCCCGGAACTTCATTAAACTCAATACCTGGATTTCAGCTGAAACATTTAATGGGGGTTCCACCAGTGGGGAAACTTAGGACAAAACAGCCGTCGTCTGGGCTAGTGGATGTCCTAGACGGGGAGGCACCAAGCTGACACGACGGGGAAGTGGCGCTGCCAGTCAGGCCATCGTTGGAGGTCGTCGAGGTAGAGGTCGCTGCTGTGTCGCCAATCCTCGGCTGGTCATCATCGTGCCAAATCGGGAACCTATCTGAGGAGCTCTAGGCGACGAAGGTGGTAGCATGTGACCTAGGAACGACTGGGCAAGGGCCAGAGAAGGATCTTGGGAATAAATTTTAGCTGGTGGCGGCACCGGCGATGGAACACGTAGCTTCATCTTGTCCAGCGGTGGGAGGAACAGGGCAAAATCTGGAATAGCGTCGACGGTTCAACAGCAGCACCTGCTAGCTCCTGCAGATTTCGTGTGGTGCTGAACTTTTTCCCCACAGCAAACGCAGCAAAATTTTGGCAACAGCGGGAAGGGAAACTGTGCGCGTGGGAGAGGTTTGGCAGCACGCGGGAAGGGATATTGGGAACATATATGCATTCCCTACAAGTGAGGATTCCTTTCAGGATTATTGGGAATACTTTATTTTTAGGAGCTGAATAGAATGTTTATTAGAACTATATTTTTAGCTATAATCTCTAAATTACAGAGAAAGAACTCTTTTAAAGATGCTCTTAGAGATGCTCTTAGACGTATCAAGATCGGACAACTCAGAAAACCGATACAATATTTATTTTCCTTCTATCTCCTGCCTTCCTTAGTCTTTAGTGTAGATTAGAACTTTTCTCCACCAAGTGGAATAAATTTAGTGCGGCAACACAGGTATGCCATTAAAACTGTCGAGAAGAATTCCAATGTGTTTACTTAGTCCAGTGGCAAAACTTGACCAGTTGGTAAAGTCATGCGGTGTGCCTCATTTCTTCTAACTGCGTAGTCTTTCATTGAGAGTTGTCACTATTGTGCATGATTCATTTTATACTTGGTAGGCCCTTTCACAGACAATGACTTTCATCTTTCTTTATGAGCTATTTGGATTATAGGATTGGTTTAAAGGAAATTCATAGGAAAGAAAAAATTTCCTTCACATTTTGAGGAATTCTATCATGAGGTCTAACCTCATGTTTAGAATTTCCTTTGGGAATTCCAATGCACACATTCTCTTTCTCTCTTCCTTTTATATATACTAAATCAATGTCTAATACGAAATTTCCAATATTTTTTCTATGAGGCATCCAAAGGCATGTTTTGATAAAAGGCATAACCAGAAATCAAGTAAGATGGCATGGAGAGGCTGGAGGTGGCAGATTTTTTTAAATGTCATTTTTCCTTTTTGCAAAAATAATCTCTTCGGTAGAATCAACTTTTTCAAAAATAATCGCTAATCGCTCGTTGGCAGGATGGCTGTCTCCATGTAGCAAGTCACTTGTCCGAAGGCAACAGGATCCTAGTCACCCTATCCACAGGCGACATGTCCCACAATCAGTTTTCAATAGATTTAATGTGCATAATTTTATAATAAATTTAAACTATACATATATTTCAGGGAAATAAAACTCTCCACATTATTTGATCTCATAAAATACTGTAAATTGAATACATCAACATCGAAAATAAGACACCTAAACTTAAACCATAAGTAACATTGAATTATGGGGTGATAAATTATTAGGCCTACCAAGTGCATCAAGGATGCTTTCCCTTAGAGAGCTCTTGGTCATGTTGCTTTTGCGCAATGTTCTCCCTCGCACTTCTTTCCCTTTCAAGGTGATGGTGATCGATGGGAGCGAAGACCAAGCAGTGCACATGGATGTTGGATTGTGCGAGGTAAAGGAGTTGCCGCTGTCGAACGACGTCGATCGCCTGATCCACGAGGTGGTGTGAGAATCATTGGTGCATGAGGTGTCCTGGAAGTCCGGCCATAGTGTTTCGTCGTTGCCTACCTTTACGTGGAGAAGACGAGCACCGAGATGACATAATGTAGGTAAGCTTAATGGCAAGTGTAAAGGTAGAAGACAGTGAACTCTCTGTCCTCTGCTCTGCTGTGGCTAGGGCAAGCCCATTTGCGACGGCGCAGCGGTCACCGATGGCGAGATTGAGCGCCTAATCGTCCACCTACACAAGAACAGACTATGAAAAAATAAAAACTATAGGGCTCGTTTTGCAAAACTCGGATTGCTACAAGCGATCCAAATTAGGGACCTGATTGTAAACTTTTGGATCCCTACGGACCCTACCATTGCTTGCCATCCAAACAAGGGACCTGGTTGTAAATTTTAGGACCGTTACTATTGGCAAACGAATAAACGATCCATTAGGGACCTTATTGTAAATTTCCAGGTCATTAGTCACGACCCACAAAATAGGGTCCTTAATGTAAAATGCCCTTATTTTCGAGTATGGACTGGGCCAATTGGTCCGCACAAACCCCCTTCGTCTCCACTGCGTAAGCAGGCAACAATTAACGCCAAGCGCCACGGCCATGGCCTCCGCCGCCGCCCGCTGGAGAGTTTTTTTTTAAAATAATACATTTTTTAAAATAAATTTCAATTTTGGTACACAGATTTGAAAAAATTGTAAATTTGGCCTTCTGTCGGCACTTCGATCTAGGCCGATCGGTCGGTGGCCATGTCCTGTCGGTGGTTCATCCGCCGATCTACGTCGGTTCGGCCTAGATCGGCATACCGTATGCTGATCTAGACCGACTATACCGTGTGCTGATCTAGACCGACTAGCGATAAACCGGCCTAAATCGCCGGATGAACCAATTATAATGTTCTGTAACATTTTTCAATCAATTCGTCTAGCTCATTTGGTAGAGTGTGAGGTTCTTACACCAAAGGTCGTGGATTCGAGTCCCATGGTGGACAGATTTTGTATCTTTTTTATAACATTACCACAAGCAATCCTTAGCAAATTTTGTAAAAATAATTCACTCCTCGTGGGGCTCGAACCCATGACCAGAAGGCTTAGAGCCTTGCGCTCTACCAACTGAGATAGATGGGCTGGTTGGTTCATTTTATCCTAGATCAGCATATGGTATGCCGATTTAGACCGGTTCAGCCTAGATCGATAGATGAACCACCGATAGGATATGGACGTTGCCCGATCTACATAGATCGGCCGATCAAGTGCCGATCTAGGGCGATCGGCACTTGAAGCGCCGACAGAAGGCTAAATTTGTAATTTTTTAAATTCGTGTATCAAAATTAAAATTTATTTTAAAAAATGTATTATTTAAAAAAAAAAAACCCCGCCAGACGCACCGCGATCGATAGCCTACGCCGATGAGGCCGCCATCGGCGGCGCAAGGAGGTGTAGCGCCGTTGCTTTCCTTGATCCACTGCCACTACCGGGGGACGCCATGTATACGGGCGCGTTGCGGTGATTCGGAGAGGGAGGAGCTCGTGGTGGCAGCTTTGCACTAGATCGAGGTACGGCTCGGTTTCCTCCATCTCGCAATCTGTTTAGTCCTGCTTAGTTACTGTTCTGCAATCTGTATGGGGAAATGACACTGCACAAGCAACGTGCCGCAGATTCCCAGCCTAACTCCTAGTCGCCGGTAAATAACAGTTGTCAAGACCCCCTACTTGTGGAAAAGGAGAAGGAAAATGAAAGATCAAGTTTAAAATCCAAACTACGTATCTAGGATGATTTCAAAATGAAAGAAGAAAACACAGGCATATTTATTTGGAAAAAGCCTATTTCTCCTAAAGTAGTGGGGTTGGTCTACTTAACCCTCCAAACTATGAAACCAGGTATTTTATCCCTTGAAATATGCAAACTGATTTAAATAACCCTTTAACCCTTAAAGTGATTTTGTAAGTGGTTTTAGCCACGTGGATATGACTAGGACAATGACACGGCGATGGAGTCAGTTAAGAATTATTTTTAACAAGTGTAACGGTTTAAAAAAGAAGTACATTAATACTAATATATAATTCATGGGCTTGCCAATAATTGAGATAAATGAATCAGTTAGGTCAACTTGGGTTAAATAGACTAATGTATGTACTCTGTAAGCAATATCATTGTCACATATCATCATTTACATAAAAAGCACCTACAAAACCACTCTAGGGGTTATTTGAACCAATTTGCATACTTTAAGAGGTAAAATATCTAATTTTATTGTTTAGGAGGTTAAGTAAACAAACCCCAATACTTTAGGGGGATAAATAAACTTTTTCCTATTTATTCTGATTTCATCATCTACTGAAACAGGAAAACACAAAAAAAGCAGCAAAGAGGGGAACAATTCTAATGCATCAAGCAGACAGGTATGCCATTAAAATTGTCCAGAAGAATTCCTATGTGTTTACTTAGTCCAATTGCAAAACTTGACCAGGTGGTAAAGTCATGCGGTCTGCCTTGTTTCTTCTAACTGCGTAGTCTTTGATTGAGAGTTGTCACTATTGTGCATGATTCATAGAGTGGATAGTGATTTTTGTTGATGAGCTCGGTAGACCCTTTCACAAACAAAGGCTTGTCATTTTTGTTTATGAGCTATTTGGATTATAGGATTGGTTTAAAGGAAATTCATAGGAAAGGGAAATTTCCTCCACATTTTGGTGGTATTCTAGCATGAGGTCTAACCTCATGTTTAGAATTTCCTTCTGGAGTCCAATGCACGCACTCTCTTTCTCTCTTCCTTTTTTCTATAATAAATCAATGTCTAATATTAAATTTCCTATATTTTTCCTATGAGACATCCAAAGGCATGTTTTGATAAATTCCTGTGGTTTTATTTCTTGCAGTATTCAATAAGCCAGGACAAATTAATACTTTATTTTCCCTATTCCCATGTTTTGGGATTCCTCTGTTCCAAAGGAGTCCTTAAACAAACTACAGGAGGCAATTCTTCCATCCTAAACATATACTATCTCAATTCCAAAACATATGGCATATAAGTTTTTTACATGGTTTTTGACGTGGAATGTTGAACATTAGTTACTTTTACTATATATATCATCAATAATTATTAAAATAGCAATACATGAAAATACTTTCAAATACCAATCTAGTTATATGACATGCAGACCACTAAACTTAAATATTTTTATCTTAATTATTAGTCAAAAGTTATAGATGTTGATTTTTCTAAAAATATGGGCACCTTATATTTTTAGAATGGAGGTACTATTACTCAAAATTGGTTCAGCTACAGAATAGTTT
>KE373022.1:281784-292293 GCA_000418225.1 Zizania latifolia | reverse complement strand
GTCTTCCCCGTCAGGGTCTTCACGAAGATCTGCATCGTGGCAGCCGCTTCCTCCGGCGGCCGCAGCAGCGGCGCCTTACCTTACCTGAGACGGAGGCGGGTCTTCTCCGCGGCGGCGGGGTGGGGGTTGTGTGGTCTGGACTCTGGGGTGGCTAGGGTTTCATTTTTTATAGCTGCGACTGGGAGTTCTACGTCGTTGGATTCGCGAGCTCTTTGATCGGACGGTGGGAATCAACCGCTAGTGTGAGTTGGGCCTTTTGGGCTTTTTTGGTTGGGCCTCGCGTGTTTACCTCCCCCAATTGGTTTTCTCTTTCTTTCTCTCTCTCTCCTTGCGCCGACGCCTCCTCCGCTTCCGCCGCCGCTGCCGCCGCCGCTGCCGATCACCAGCCACCGCCGGCGGGGGCGCGATAGACCCACGTAGAGGATGGATTCGGGAAGCCCCTCCGGCGATACGGGTGTCTCAGGTATGGAGCTCCGGTATCGACCGCAGATCTTGGGGACGGTTTACTTGGTTACGTGAGGTTAAAGTTCATGTGAGAGTAGGAGTGTTCGTTGGGAGATTTGAGCCTCCTACTCCGCTGTTCGTGTGGGGATC
This sequence comes from Zizania latifolia, assembly GCA_000418225.1. Lineage (NCBI taxonomy): Eukaryota > Viridiplantae > Streptophyta > Magnoliopsida > Poales > Poaceae > Zizania > Zizania latifolia. The sequence goes on along the minus strand of KE373022.1, from coordinate 291,699 downwards.
TTGATAAGATTACTGTGTACGAGCGTTTTCGTGTAGCTCGAAATATGTATCTTCCCGCTGTGAGTGTGGCGGTTCCTGACAAGGTTACTGTGCTTGATTTTTTTTATCTTGGTTTGGCATTGGATAACCTGCGCGGTGAGACTTTTGAGATTGAGCCGTTGATAGAAGAAACTGTTTGCTGAAGCATGCATGTTGGATCCTAGATTTTGAAGTAACAGATTCCATTCCCAGTTTGGCAATTTCCTACTAGTCATCTTGCTGTTGATACCTGTGCTCGGATATAGGTAGAGGAGCATTCGTTGTATATCTTTCAGTTTACTTAGTCAGATTCGACTATTCGAGAAAACATTTGAGTAGGAAGATGTATCAGTTTGAATGTTAGCGGTTTTTGAATCTTTCGATCCTTGCTTTGGAACCCAGTTCACTTAGTCTCTGACCTTATGTACCACTCATGCATATGGCATGGACCCGTTAACCATTTTTTTCAAGCATTCATTTCCTCAACTGTTGATCTTTTCAATGTAGAGGTGTCGCCTGTTGCTTATGTTCTACACTAAAGACCAAAAAAATCCCCCCTTTTAATCTTATTTCTGTGATTAAAGTTTTATTTTGTCTTAATAGGATCTTTATAATGTTACTTGGATCTATTACTTTATTTACCATTTGAGCGTGTTGATGAGAATGATTGGTTGAATGAGATTTTTCATTTATTTTAATTTGCTGGTCACAATTCTGGCCAAATGCTAGTTGTGGCTGTGTGACTGTCATTGTTTTCTAAATTAAAGTCAGATCCTTTTGTGCCAATGACAGGGGGCAAAGGAGTGATCACGGATAAAGCACTGCCAGCTGCAGGAAGTGCTGAAAGTTCACAACGGAACTCTACTGATGTTGGTATATGAATACAGTTCCTTGAGCCCTATGTTCTGCTGGCCCTTCTCTATGTTACAAATAAATCAGAAATCACCTTTTAGATATTTGTCGGAAGAACATCAAATTGCCATGGTCCATAGTCAAGCTGTATGTGTTAGTTTTTCTGCATGTTTGGTATTCATGAAAAATTATGTAAACTCCTTGTGGTTCTTGCAATCTTGTCACTTATTCCAGTACTGTCCATATTGACCATTGAAGAATTTGTAGCTGTAGACTTTTTCTGTTATTGACTATCATCAAATACTAATTGTTTTCAGAAAAAAGACAGCTTGAGGATAACCAAAGATAAATGAACAATGAATGATTTTTGAATTAATCTTGGTGTTTTGTGCACGTGTGTTGTGTAGGTTCATGTGTAACTCAAATGATATGTTGGCAAGCTTGTGGTATAGATTGAACATGTTGAGTGTTTAAAATACTTTAACATGTAATGTAGTATTACACACATGCGCCTGCTTAAAGCAGCTGGTGATTCCTATTACTTTAACCACTGCTTAAAGCACATGGCCTGAGTCTTCATATTTTTGTCAGATACAAAATTACGTGTTGAGGATATCTGGAAGAAAATGAACAGTGGATTGCCAGTTAAGATGCCCAAACCTGTAATGAATAAGCTCAACACACCTACTAAAGAAAAGAAAAATAAGGCGGCAAGTGTGAGTAATCTTTGTGCTATTACCCTTAGCAGCAAGTTGATTTTCACATGAGATGTATAAATTATATTTTTATGGCTTTATGGCTAATATTTTGTAATACTTTCTGTAGAATTGGATGAGCATTCTGGGCCTTTCACCAAGTAGAACTTCGACAAATGATCAAGGCTCTAAAAATGGGCCAAAAGAGACGCAACATGAAACAAGTGAGGACTCCAAAAAACTTGCAGCAAGTGCTCTTGCAGCTGTCAGAGATGCTGCTGCTGCTGCATCTGGAAGAGGAAAAGTGGAGGTAAACCTGATGCCAACGTCGGACTCTCACTTCTTATTGTTGTATAGGATAATGTTTAGCAACACATGGCAGTTTGTGTGGATTTGGATGTATTTTGACTCTTCTGCGTGCTTTAATACACTCAGTTCATTTTTTAAAGTTCTTTTGAGTATAATTATTAATTAGCTTAAAAGGTTAGAAACCGCACTTGTACACCCATAAATTTGAAGCACAGAGTTGTGATTGTTTGACCTCTCCCTAACAGGCCTAGCCAACAAAGTTTTATGTAGAGGCAAACTTTTAACACTTTGGAAAACGAGATTAGTAGGAGGAACTGCACATCATTGTTTTTTGAAAACGGGGATACCTGACCTCAGCCTCCACAGCTTTGTGGTCTGCCATTACATTAAACGGGTTTCTGCAAACTGCTAAGCTAATATTTTAATATGCTTCAACAGATCACAGAGGTTAGGGACTTCGCCGGCAAGGATATCGAGATCAAGAAACTGGTAGATGCTGATTCAAAAGAAGCAATGGAGAAGGCCAAGGCCACTGGCGCCGCTCCATCTGCTCTCGACAATATTCTTGAGCAGATAAGGAAGAAACAGAAGCTAAGCGTCCTGGACAAGACAAAGAAAGATTGGGGAGAGTTCAAGGAAGAGAACAGAGGCATGGAGGAGGAGCTGGATAAATACAAGAAGAGCTCCAACCAATACCTGGACAAGGTGTCGTTCTTGCAGAGAACCGACTACAGAGAGTTTGAGCGTGAGAGGGATGCGCGGTTGTCCATGATGTCTAAGCGGAAGAGTGATACTCCGGAGGGTGACGTGTAGGCCTCAAGAAACTGTACCATCTTGCAGCTCCTTGTCCTCCTTTCTTGTAGACATTCTGAGATAATGATAGAGACATCATTTTACATATGCCTTGTCTTCAGTTTCAATCTGTTGATTAATGTGAATGAAGAAGATGCAGTGCATAGTACAATAGCCAGCTGCTATTACAACTTCAACAAGTTTTACAACAATAACAATATTTCGCAAAACTACGGTATAGTGTCCCCAGAAATTATGAGTGCTTATTCTGCATCTACGATTAACAATGATCTGAGCATAATGGCAGGCATGATGGTAACTATTTACATTCATCAAGTTAGCAAGTAGGTATTTATTGCTCCCCTAAAAAGCAGATATAGATTAATAAAGCTACGAAATTTATTTCCCTTCCATTTGTTGGGTGTTAGAAAATACTAAGGATATATTTATTTGAGCTTAGCTTCAAACTAAAGTTGAACCAAACAATAATATATTATTGTCCAACGACACTGAGTTCGTACCAAACAATACTAGATTTTTATTTTTTAAGTAAGATAGATGGTTCTGTTTTAATAAATACATAATACATAAGAAAGGTAAAACTATTTTCTTCCACCACACAACTACAGATGTATTTTATATTAGAGATATACCAAACCGTAGGTGCTAAATGTGCCAATCCAATAGGAATATAGGATCAAGAACTTTGTTTTGCATATAAAAAACACAGCTTTGCTTTGACTCGTCCAGCTCGTCTTGCTGGCGTCACACTCTGCTTCCTGGAAGCTCAGCCTGAGCAACCCCAGCACGCTTGCTGTTGTAGATTCATGTGGTCTCCAATACATCAGTCGCGGAAGCAGAACCATACAACCAATCAGGCATACACACCGGGGAAGGAGAGGAGAAGAGGCGAAGAGCAGCAACAGCCATGGCCACAGGAGCTGCCTGCTACTACCGCCCCGCCGCAGGAAGGGCAAGCCTCGATGCCTTGACCGCCTCCTCGCCTTCTTTGAGCCTGAGGCCGTCTCGGAGCAATGTCTTCTTTCTCGGCAGCAGCCGGTGGTGGATGAGGAGGAGAGGAGGGGAGGGGAAGGTGAGCATCGGCAGCAGGGTAAGACCGAGGCCCATGGCCATGATGAGGCCTGCCTTGTTCTCCCCTGTGGCCATGGAGTGGCAGGAGTGCACGTATGTGAGCTACTTCCCTCTCCTTGATCTGCTCCAGTTCCTTCTTGCATCCCATATTCCCCTTTCCCATGTCGGTGCTAGTGGGGACGACTTGGACAGAATTTTATCTCCCCTCGCTATGATTTTCTGTAGCTGATTGGGCTTAGTCTGCTTTCTGATTGGGTGTCATGAGAAGCATAGGTTTACTCGAAGAGGGGTATGATACTATGCTTTCTTGGTGTCATGAGAAGCATATTGTGCTTGTATTAGGCATGATTAATTCTGACCACCTCTTTAAATATCAGATTATACTTTATCTAATATGTGCGTGCTGAGATCCTACAAAATAAGTAAAACCATGATGTGTTCTTTTCAGGCATTTGGGGCAGTGGGTGTTGACTAGGAAGTCGTTCTAAATTGGTTATATTACTTAGTTGAATTGTGATATATATATTTAACAGAATTTTGTTCATTTACTACAATTTTAACATTTCCTGCATTATGAATTAATGATTGAATGTTGTCGTGGATATAGCACCGAGATTGAAGTTGATGTTCCCTGTTCAGTGGCTTATCAGTGTTACTCAGAACGCGAGACCATTCCTCAATGGATGCCATTTATCTCATCTGTCAAGGTGCTTGATAACCTTTTCCATTTTCTTTACTATCATGCCTTGCTTGATGGTCGAAATTTGTATACCTGAAAAAGAGCAAACATTTTTACCACTACATATCTATTGAAAATGAACAATGATGCTTTCTTTATCAGAGTCATGAGTATCTAAACAACAAAGGCACAATAAACATTAGCTCGATTTCACGACAGAAACAAACATTATATCTTTTGAGTTATGAGTTATGACCCACTTGTGTAGTTAATCAATGGGACACACCATTCTGCCTTTTCGATGAAAAGTGATTGTCAAACAATGATATGTTACGTTTATTTACTTAACTGAAATGGTAACCACAGAATGACACTAGTTCTCATTACCTGAGTATATGGCAGAAACCCTGTTATCAGTAATGATGCCCTTTAGGATTTGCATGCTTTTTTTCAATGGCAGTTGGACAGATTTCTTGCCATCATCAATTCGTCGTTGATGCTTATTTGATCCGTTGTTCTCAAAGATTATATGTCTTTCAGTCAAATATCCCCAAAAAATAAATCACTCTGTATACAAGTTTGCAACTACATCTTTCTGCTAAACATCTCTATTACAATGGAACCTTTTGTGGACTATATCTAATTAACCTTCTGAAAACCAAGTAGTACACACAAGCAAAATTTTCCTAAATACAAAGAGTCATAGTTGTAACTTTGATAAGTAAAATATGTTTAAATATACCAATTTTAGGCAAATAAATATAGATTTCCACTTTATATCCATGTCCAATTTACCTTGGTATGAGTGTACAACTTGCAAACTATAATTTCCCCATATGTCTATATCACTTCAAGAATACAAAATCCACATTGCATGTCCTAGAATTTTCTCTTGGTCATATGAGTTGGACTACTTTAGCTCGTTTTTCTGCTGTTCCTGCTGTTCCTGCTTGCTGTAGAGCAAATCATCACTCACAACAGTAGCATTAGCTATAGCTAAACTTGCAGGATTTTTCATTAACTTGATTTTGGTTTATTAGTCTATGTCACTTTCTTTCAGTTTTAGCATACATGTATGCATACGATAATTTACAGATCCTTGAAGATAAACCAGATCAATCACGTTGGACTTTGAAGTATGAGGTACTTGGTCGAGATGTTGAATTTTCGTGGCTAGCTCGGAACATGACAGTAAGTACCTGTTATGACAATGCTGCAGTAAAATATTCTTTGGAATATACAGTAACCACTTTCTTGATACCAGCCTACTAAAAACCAAAAGATACATTGGCGTTCTCTTGAAGGTCTTCAAAATAGGTATCCAATCCACAAATCCATACTATTTCACATAATTTAGTCTTATACTTCTATTTATATTTCAGTTTTGTCATCAGTATTTTTTCAGTCGGTTGGGGTTACTACAGCAATAATTTTTCATGATCCAATATGCCAATTAATTTTGTTTTAATAACCCTGGAAAGTTAAGGTAACCTACTTTGCTTGTTGCAGGGGTGCTGTTCGATTCTTTCCTAAAAGCACATCCTCTTGTAGAGTACAAGTGAGAATTCAGCCCTTTGAATCTGTGACAGCCCTTGTTAATTTAACATGATTAATTTCTTCAAAACATGAGCTTATTTTGTTACTGTCTGCAGCTGACAGTGGCTTACGAAGTTCCTGAAATTTTGGTCCCTATTGCATCAGTAAGTGGCATATGCAAATATGTTGCTATATTTAAAGTCTCCATTGTTTCGAATGCTCGAGTTCATCATTCTAACAACCATAACAGGCACTGAAGCCATTTCTGGAAGGATTGCTTCTGAAAGGTTTAGAACGCTTTGCGACATTTGCAAAGGAGCGCTACAGCAAGATCCCTCAACCTTGACGAGCATTCATTATTTACATTGCAACAGTCAATTCTAAGGGTTTCTAGTTTCATTCCTGTGAAGCATGATGAATATCACAATTGATGTAAAGACCAACCTAATGTCACTCAGGACATGGTGGGGAAAATTCATCCAAAGGGAAACAAACATAAGAGACTGTTGTAGAAAATAAAAAGTTCAGGCAATAGTCATCTCTGTTATATATTTCCCAGTACAGACTGAAAATCAATTGACAGAGGCTTAAACTTATAACCAATATAGTAGCGAGTTCAATTTAAGATTGAGATGCGACAAAATTGGTTATTATTCGCGCACATGGGTGGAGAACCAAATGCTGGAATGGAGAAAAAGAAAGGCAATAATATATAGAACAAAGCAGACAATGGAGCAGTGTACGTCAGTACAGATGCTCCAGCGCAACTTCGCAAGAGATTCATCCAGCAATTTTTTCGTGTTTACAAAAATAAGTGACAGAACGATGTAGCAGCCAAGGGAATGGAATTCAATAGCATATACTATTTATTGGCTGTGCAACAAGTGTCAATTCACAGAATCACGAACAACAGCGAAATGACAGGCAGTGGCTTTTTCGATCCCATATATCCAAAATTATTACAAAATTTTGGAACTTGTAAAGCCAAGCAGTTGAGATGTTAAAACAAAATAAGACTTAAATGTGAATTGCCTTTGCGAAGGTTTGCAGGCAAGCCTCCTTCAAGGCTTCGCTCACAGTGGGATGAGCGTGGCATGTACGAGCTACGTCCTCACTAGATGCTCCATACTGCAAAGCGAGGACAGCTTCGTGTATTATTTCTCCAGCACCTGGAGCCATGATATGCACGCCCAGAATCTTGTCCGTTTCCTTCTCAGCCACCACCTTCACCAATCCATCAGCGTCATCAATGGCCTTTGCACGGCTGTTTGCCAACAGCGGAAATTTGCCAACACGGTAGGGAATTCCCAAAGCTTTCACCTGCTCCTCAGTCTTTCCAACAGACGCAACCTCTGGGTGTGTGTAGACCACACCAGGCACCATGTCATAGTCTACGTGTCCCTCCTTGCCGGCAATGAACTCAACACAGGCAACGCCATCCTCTTCAGCTTTGTGGGCAAGCATGGGCCCAGGGATGGCATCCCCAATTGCATAAACTCCTTTGACGTTAGTCATGAAGCGCTTATCCACGAGGATCCTGCCACCTTTGTCTGTCTCAACACCAATACTTTCCAACCCAATGCCAGCAGTATACGGGATTCTGCCAGCAGAGACCAATACAATATCAGCTTCAATGACAGCCTGATCACCTCCAGCTGCAGGTTCAAGTGTTAGCTTTACACCATCTCCAGAGGAATCAACCCCAACTACCTTTGTCTTGAGCATGAACTTCATCTTCTGCTTCTCCAACATGCGCTGGAACTGCTTCCTGACCTCACCATCCATTGATGGAACTATATCTGGAGCAAATTCAACAACAGTTACCTCTGAACCAAGGCGGTTCCAGACCGAACCCATCTCCAAGCCAATGTAACCTGCTCCAATAACCACCAGTTTCTTTGGAATCTCTGATAAGCACAAGGCCCCAGTAGATGAGACGATTTTCTTCTCGTCAATTGTAATTCCAGGGAGAGATTTCACATCAGATCCTGTAGAGATGATTATGTTTTTCCCTTTGACAACTGTGCTACCACCATCATTCAGATCAACAGACACCTCTGAGGGGGAAGCAAGTTTCCCAAATCCTTTGACATAGGTCACTTTGTTCTTCTTGAAGAGACCTTCAATTCCCTTAGTCAGACCTGACACAGCCTTGTCTTTCTGCGCCATCATAGCTGGGAGGTCCACCTCCAGATTGGAAATTTTCACTCCATGGTGTGCAAAAGAACTCTTTGCTTCATGATACATGTGAGATGAGTGCAACAGAGCCTAGAGATTAGAAGCATGGATAGAAGTTAGAACTTAAAAGTGTCCTCAATAAAGAGCATATGTGGAGATGTCACTATTAAATAATACTGCATCTGCAATAAAGCACATAAAAAATTATCACGAGGCATCTAGATTTGTGATACAGGTGTTCATCTTATATCCAGATTCCAGACAAAGAAAACATTCCTCTACTTCGACAATGGTCCAAGGGAATCCTACAGCACTATCTTACATTGGAGCTGTAGGAAGTAAGATGTTTGGTCTCACATGAAGATGCTCAGCACAAATCTATACAAATAAAACATGCCTCTAATTTCACACGACCCAAGAAAATCACTGAAAGACCTGAATCATGTAATGGAGCTATATGAAGGATAGACCTGTAAGTAATATGCAAGTTCCTACACTCATAAAAAGCAGGAGAACAACACCTTTTAGAACTCAAACAGTATTCTGGTGCCAAAAGAACTACACAGAGCCCTTATATTGTAAGACAGGTAAAGTCACTTGATTTCATTGCAAACGGACGAATAATAACCCTCCGAAGTGAATACAAATTAAACAAGTGCAAAGTCTCACACGTAGATGGTACAAAAGGTCAAAGACACAGAACAGTGAAAAACTTAAGGTTAGATGCAGTACAGCACAAAAGGTGTGCATGAGGTATTGTCAATATCACAAAGAGCAGTCAAGAAATGAGTCTTAAGAATTGAACATTTAGGAAACTAAAATTGTTGACTGGAAGCAATATAACTATAGCAAAAAAATATCAATTTCAATGACACCTTGGTGCAACAAAACTACAGTTCAATAGTCCATGAACTCAAAGAAAGTCCAAAATTATGCCAACAAGAAAAGTTTAAACAGGCCTCATTGGTTGAGCTTTTTTAGGATGCAGATTATAAGCACTGTTGATAGGGACTGATTTTTTAACCATATCACATTGGTTGTAGTAATCCTATCGATTTAAATTAGTTAATAAGACAAAACAAATATAAGTAAATGATGGTCACAATGATGCTGTGCTCAAGTTGAGATTGTTTTTTCCATTAGATAGATGGTAATCACCCAACTATTGAGGTGGAACAGTTTTAATAACACGGGCATAATTGTCTTCCATGAAATTTCAACTGAGCAATGCGAACAAGATTAAGACCTCTAAGGCTCTAATAGTGGAGTATATTGCAAAGGCATTATTCCGCTATCATTCCAATGCTTGACAGTAGATTTGGACCACCAATTAGATAATAAGCACACACATTTGCAGACTAGTCAGGCCAAAAATTAACGGCACAAGACAACTCAAACCCTAACCACACAGCCCAAAATGCTTCCCGTGTAAGCATATCCTCTTCCAGAGCTGAAATACACCGCGCTCGCATCAAGTCGCACAACCAACAGATACCCTAAATTAACCCCAAATAGAGAGAGAAGGGGGCAGGCAAGCGCATACCTAACGCGCCGCCGCCTCAATCGTAACCGCGAGGAAATAAGAGATCCAGAGAAGGGGAGGTGCCTCATCACCTTGGAGGGGATGCACCCCACGTTGAGGCAGGTCCCGCCGAGTGCGCCCCTCTTCTCGATGCAGGTGGTCTTGAGCCCCAGCTGCGCGGCCTTGATCGCCGCCACGTACCCTCCGGGCCCGCCGCCCACCACCACCACGTCGCTCTCCTC
>KE373022.1:258170-269242 GCA_000418225.1 Zizania latifolia | reverse complement strand
CCGGCGATCTTCAACTTCGGCGACTCCAACTCGGACACGGGCGGCATGGCGGTGGCCATGGGGTGGCACATCAGGCCGCCCGAGGGCCGCGTCTTCTTCCACCACCCCACCGGCCGCTTCTGCGACGGTCGCCTCGCCGTCGACTTCCTCTGTGAGCCCCTCCGTTCATTCCCGCTGCCTCCCGCTAGCATTCGTGCCGCGTCTCCCCTCAAAACCGCATTCATCAAGATTCCGCTCTTTTCTTTCCTTCAATGGAGCTTTGTTTGTTATGATTTCGCGCACACAACAGAAAAACCTCGCACACATTCAGCCAAGAAAGAGCAGAGCTCCAAACAATAACATTTTGTTTTTGGTGAATGACGGGTCTCCTGAAGCCCTGTTACCTTGGACGCAAACTTTTCGCACAAATTTTACATGAAACAGTGCAGCGTATGTTCTTTCTTCCAAATGGAGCTTCAAATTCGTACTATGGAGAAATTCCTCGCGCTGCTCAGCCTGCCATTTCGGAAACGTAGCTCTTTCAAGCTGCAGAGTATAGTACTGTATGAGTGATTCAGTGTTTGTGCTGAAGCCTCAAGTTAATTGCATATCCTGGACTGCTTAGCTTAACAGCAGTTATATCATCATCTAAGACAAACCATGTAGCCTACAGCCTACCCAACATTAGTTTTGTTGGTTGGTCCCTCTCTTCATGTGTTCATTCAATCCCCTGTGCTTCTGAACACCAGGACATCCATGGTCACAGCAGACCAGCTGTTCTTTCTTTGACATGGGAATATCTCTGAACTCCTTGGGCTACACTTCCAATAAATGGCGCGCTTTTCTTGCGCGTGAGCATCCATGCTATGTAAAGCCATAGATGGGGAAAAAGTGAGATGCAGATACTAAATGCCTCGAACTTTTGATGTGAGCATTCAAAACTTGTGCATGCTTTTCCTCGAATTAATTGATTTGTTTTGAAAGAATTGGTAGCCAGATTTTTCTTCTACCAACTTAAGGAAAGAGATAAGTTAGGAAAAGGAAAGTTGTGTAAAGCATATAACCTGCAATAGCTGGTTAATACATTATTTTTTCTTTTCAAAAAATTAACGGATCAAATTTACTACAGCTCTTACCTTCTAAGAGGTAAGAAATGTATCGTAAAAGAGCCCTTATAGCAACTAACAATAGTCGAATCTAGAATGTGAGTTTTAGGCAACTAACATAAGATTACATAGCCACTACCTGATCTGAATTTCTCACAAGTTACTGAGGCTTGTTTGAGCACTGCAATTTTGGAGGGAAGACATCAGTAGAATGACTGTCTTTCACCCTACAAACTTCCTATATGTCAAACAAGTTTTTTTTTTAAAAATCTAGAATCATTCACGGTATTTATACTTTCATCTAGTTCAATTCTTTGCAACTTTGAAATTTCATGCATCTATCCTATGTCATGCTTGCCGGATATAGTTGTTTGCCTTTCACTAACATTGGATTTGGTCTATAAATGGCCAAAATGCATCCAGGTGAAAGTTTGAACATAAGTTATTTGAGCCCATACCTGAAGGCACTGGGATCCAACTACAGTAACGGTGCAAATTTTGCCATTTCTGGTTCAACGACATTACCCCGAGATGTTGCTTTTGCACTGCACATACAGGTGCAGCAATTCTTTTACTTCAGAGACAGATCCTTGGAACTTATCAGTCAAGGTTTGTTCATTGTTTATCTTCCTCTCAGAACTGAATCGGACAAATTGCGAAAACATCGCTGTACTCAGGTTTCTGCATTCATCATGTTTGCAGAAGGCCTTGGTAACAAACAACAACCTTTTCTGTAAATCATAGCTTTTTATTGTTACACTCAGGTCTTGCTGGTCCGATCGACGCTGAAGGGTTCCGAAATGCTCTATATATGATAGATATCGGACAGAACGATGTTAATGCTCTCCTGTCCTACTTGCCTTATGATCAAGTAGTTGCAAAATTCCCTCCAATACTCGCTGAGATCCAGGATGCTATCCAGGTAATAATTTTTTTGCCTGTTTGTGAACTGAGTTCTTGTGCCCTTGTAGCTTACAAGCTATGCCAGAATCCAGATCACCAAACCTTTGTACAACTTCTCGCAAAATGCAGACTTTGTATGGCAACGGGAGTCGGAACTTCTGGGTACACGGGACCGGGGCTCTTGGTTGCCTTCCTCAGAAGCTCTCCATCCCTCGGAAAAACGACAGCGATCTTGATCCGAATGGCTGCCTCAGGACCTACAACCGAGCCGCCGTTGCATTCAACGCGGCACTGGGCAGCCTCTGCGATCAGCTGAGCTCGCAGATGAAAGACGCGACCATCGTTTACACCGATCTGTTCCCCATCAAGTACGACCTTGTGGCCAACCACACAAAATACGGTAATTAACCATTTTTCGTCGAATCATTTGGGACTTTCAGCCAGTTTCTTACCAGTTACCACTGCTGTTCTTCAGGTTTTGACAGGCCACTGATGACATGCTGTGGGTACGGTGGACCGCCTTACAACTACAATATTAGCATCAGCTGCCAATCCAAGGCTGCTATCGTCTGCGACGATGGCTCGAAGTACGTTAGCTGGGACGGTGTGCACCTCACTGAGGCTGCCAATGCCATTGTGGCTGCAGGCATACTGAGCTCTGAGTACTCCAGACCCAAGATCAAGTTTGATCAGTTCTGCAAAGTCTGATACTGTGATAGATACTGTGCCCGTGTACCTTGACACCTTTCTAGGTCAGGAAAATAGGAAAGCCGGAGAAGTGGCATTTCATTCCAGGGGGTCCAAAATGGACCTTCATGTGTGACAGCAACAATTGCTCCGTTCGTTTGCAAGGGAATGCGATTAAGTTGGTGCGATTTAATTTGTTCTCCCTTCTACATATATATGGCTATAGTGTTGGTTTATCCTGATGTGGTTCGCCTTAATATTGACATGAAAGTTGTGAACTTTTTTCTTATTCGTCTATGTCTCCATTCTCCTCCGTCTTCTGTTCTTCATTCTCTTCTAGTTTTGAATTCTGCAAGGAAAAGTTGATGACATGGCTGCCAAGATAGGCAATCTACCCCTCTCATAAGATATGTTGCAGTTTACCCCCTCCTAATCTACCAAAATTTCACCTCTGACCCTCTTCTCCCTCCCCTCATCGATTTCGAGGGATTTCTCCCAAAGCAAAACCCGCGGGATTCTGCAGCGGCAGCAGCAGAAAGAACTAACGCAGAGAGGGCGAGGTAGCAAGCAAGGGTAGAATCCGATGGATCAACCCCAGGTAATAGATCCGCCTCGTTCCCGTTTCTTGCCCCTGCGCGTCAGTTTTGGGCCCGTGCTTTTCGATTCCTCCATTTTACCTCGAGGATTTGGATAGGGTTAGAGTTGCTCTAGATCTTTCGGTTTTGGGGTTTCGACCCGGAGGTTTGGTTCGGCTCCCAGATTAGGCTATACTTGGAAAACATCCTGTAAAACTTGGCGAGCCCGCTGATTCTCGCGTTAGAAAGAATCAAGAGACTGTCCTCCTTATGAGATCTGGCTTGGTCGGTGCAATTTTGTTTCTACGACCAGTGGATGCAATTTAGTTGGGATATTTGAATTACATTTTTCATTCCTGCCCAGTCCATCTACTTCTTAGTTGATCGTGATTTATGATTCTGCTGTTACAGGTGGTCAGTGAGAATTATGCAAATCCAAAGACATGCTTCTTCCATGTCCTATTCAAGGTACCCGCTTGACTGCTGTTTCTTCAATGTTCGTTGTAATTGTCTATCCCACATTGTAGTTAGCAGTTATTTGATTTGATTGGATTGTGTCTGTGAAGGCAGGGGCATTGGCGTTCTACATACTGTCTGCCCTGTTCGTGAACAACTTCGTTATTATCTTTGTCATCACCGTTCTCCTCGCAGCACTTGACTTCTGGGTGGTCAAGAACGTCAGTGGAAGAATATTGGTTGGGCTGCGATGGTGGAATGAGATTGACAACGAGGGCAATAGTGTGTGGAAGTTTGAGTGCCTTGATGGAGAGGTTTGTATTTGGCTCTCTCTATTCTTGTGTATTTTGGTGCAATTTCTCACCCCTAAATTGGTATAGCTGTTTCCCTGCAGTCTCTTGCTAGGATGAACAAAAAGGACTCCTGGCTGTTCTGGTGGACTCTGTACTTGACGGTAAGTGATATTCGAACACTATGGATCAACTTTTTCAATTTCTAATGTCTGGATATGAAGCATATGAAAAATCATTGATCGGTAGTTGCTCAGCTGGCCAAGGAGTAGGGATTAATTGGTTATTCGGGGATTAATTGAATTAATCTGTCAATAATTTACTTAAGTAAACATATATAAGATGCCTATCAAATATTGACAAGAGGAATTCAATTGTTATGCTCATAAGTCATAAGGTGATTGTTATGCTCATAAGTCATAAGGTAAACAGGAAAACATACTGGAAACAAAATCAATATTCAAAATACAGAAAAAAGGTATACAATATGCAGTAGTATGGGCAATAGTAATCGGCTGATCGGCTGATTTTTGCATCACTGCTTCCAACCACATTTTTGGTAACCTTAAGTATTATGCAGAGCTTACATCTTGCATTGTTGTAATCTTTTGTTTCAGTTGAACGCAACTATTTCAGGAAGCTTCCTTAAATAGTGTTTTGTAATATGCTTGAAATCTCTTCAATTGAATATCCTGTTGGTGGCTTATGGACTATGGATATCCATTTAAGAAACAGTGCTTAACCCAATTCCGAGATATGGCAACATATGGACATATTGCACATTTGTGCTAAATCTGGAATGTGATTCACTGATTTGTTTTTGTCAAAAATTGTAGTCTTGGATAGTGTTACCTATGTAAAGATAAGGAAAAAGTCTAGATTACCCCCCAAAGTATTACCCTGTAGACGAATGTTGTCTTCAACTAAAAAATCAGGCTTTTAACCTCCCGAATAAATCTATACCAGACAAATACCCCCAGGGGCGGTTTACTGCGGCGGTTTTGCTGACGTGGCAGTCCACGCTGACGGTTTTGCTGACGTGGCGGTCTACGTGGACACTTGGCTGCTGATTTGGTCTAATTTTAGTCACTGACAAGTGGGACCCACTCTACTTTTACAGCCATAGTCAAGGAGAATTTTGTAACCCAACACTTTTACAACCTTCAACATCATGCACAGCCACTGCTTTACAGCATCCAAAGCTCACTCTGTCACTGCCTTAATTAAACCAAACCCTTAGTAGTGGTACTTAATTATGACTATCAAGGCGCGCGCACTCTTAACATTAGATTAAGCAAAGCGGAGCGCAAATTAGCAGCCCTTGGGCGCGAAGCCGACGTGCTGGCTGTCGCCGTCGAACACCACGCGGAACCCCTGCTGCTGGATGTTGCCGATGATGGACACGCCGCTGTCCTTGCCGGCGAACGCGAAGCAGAACGTGCCCCTCGTGTCCACCAGGATCAGGTAGTTCTCCGGCGGCAGAGCGGCCTCGGCGGTGCCGTCGAAGTGCATCGACACCGTCGGGACCTTCACTACCTTGAGGCCGTTCAGGTGAATGTTGGATTCGGCCATGCCCGGGACGCGCGCGCCGCCCACGCTGATGCCCGTGAGCTGCACGTAGTAGATCTGGGTGGGGAAGGACAGACTACCGCGGTCGAGTCCGAGGAGCCCCACCGCCGTGACGAAGAGACCCTCGTTGTCGTGGCCGCATCCCAGGGCAACGTGGGCCACTCGGGTGCCGCTGCCCCCCGAGCGCCCTCGTGCCGCCGCCCCTCAAGTGCCCTCGTGCCACCGCCCCTCGAGCACCCCCACGCCACCGGGCGTTCCCGCATCCGCGCCCCCCGAGCGCCGCCGCGTCGCACACAGGAGATGGCAAGAGGAGGAGAGAGGAAGAAAAAGAAGGTGAAAGAGGAGAGAGGAAGAAAAAGAAGGAGTAGGTCCCACTTATCAGTGACTAAAACCGGACCAAACCAGCAGCTAAGTATCCACGTGGATTGCCACGTCAGCAAAACCGCCAGCGTGGACTGCCACGTTAGCAAAACCATCGTAATAAACCGCCTCGGGGGGTTATTTGTCCTGTATAGATTAGTTCGGGAGATTAAAAGCTTGGTTTTTTAGTTGGGAGCAGCATTCGTCTACAGGGTAATATTTTGGGGGGTAATGTAGACTTTTTCCTAAAGATAATAAGGAGAGTTCTGTATGTTTGTGAATCACTCAAGGGCTGAATAGAGCTTTGCAATAATTGTTTAAAGTTTATTTGAAATAAGCATGTTTCCATGTTTCAGGCTGCTGCGTGGATTATTCTTGCGATATTCTCACTCATCAGACTTCATGCTGATTACCTTCTTGTTGTTGGAGTTTGCATGAGTCTCAGCATTGCAAACATTGTTGGGTTCACCAAGTGCAACAAAGGTGAGAGACTTCTGTTGTAATAACATTCCATGTTTCTCGTTAAAAAACACTACATTGCATGTAAGATGCAACCCTGTTAGATGAGTTTTTGTCTTAATTAGCTAGTTAGAACCAGAACTTATTGATAAGCATTGAAAGTGAACAGCATGAATTCCTACAAAAAGACCTAATGTTTTTTCTGCAAAGAGGTAAAGTTAGCAACAGCACACTGTGGACTCATATCCTTTTAACATTTTTTTAGTCGAGGAAACAGAATCACAAGTAGTAAACATAAACTGGTGGAGCATGGACTATTTGTGTTCTGGACCAGTTGCCATTATCCTGAAACCATCATTTTTCATACCTATTCTGATCACTTTAGATGGTTCCTTCTCTGGCTAGAATCTTGCACATAGCTGGTTCACATGACCATGAAAATGTGTACAATGAGCTACATACTTGTTTTTTGATAGTTCTGGGTGTGTTTAACTGGAGCATCACCTAGGGATCTACACTATATGCCAGCAAATACATGCATTCTGTCAACTTTGGATTTGAGTTGTAGCTTTTCCCATCGTTTAAGTAGGGGATCTATCAGGTGAAAATGGGCCAAGTGTTGAAAACTATGTTTTGAAAATGTTTCATCGACTTAAATTGTTTTTGAAACATTTTTGCTTCTCATTGCAACAAATGATGCACATGTTCGTTGAAAACATTGCTTGAAACAAATGCAGTTATCAGCTGAATTCCATGTTTTCAACACTTAGCCCATTTTCACTGGATATGTCCATGTTTAAGGAAGATAGCTTTTAGGCCCCCCAAGAAAAACATTGCGCTCTGCTTGAACATTTTAAGTTTGACTTTGTTGCTGTGGTTATTTTGCAGATGCCAAGAAAAACATTGGTGATTGGACTAGAACTGCTCTTCTATCATCTGGTGTGAGGTCAACTATTCAGTCAGCATTTGGTGTCTAATTACTATTAGAAGACCTAATGTTACATATAATTATGTACAATTTATGCATAAGATGGCGTGTTGTTCTTTTGTTTACTTTGCATAGTTGCTTATCAACCTTATACATCTTGATATTGTTTGATTCACTGTCTGAAAGGGGTTGATTTTAACTGAGACTTAAAGTTCATGAGGGTCAAGAAAGGCACAGTACTCAACTTGCTAGTTCTTCAAGGTCTTTGTAGTTGTTTTAGCCTTGTCACTGATGACACTGGGTCACAGTTGATCTGGAAAACAATATACTTGGGATAGATTGGAGTGTACACTGTACAACTAACATATTGATAATGAAACCTTATCGTGTACTAGTACATAAAGTTTGTCTTATCTTTCCATATAACCAGAAGGCAAAAGTAATAGGTGTTGTGAAGGAGCATCCTGCAGGAGAGAATACATTGTAAGTTTCATCATTTCACTCACTCACCTTCGCCACCGACAAAATGAGCTTCACTGAATCTTACCTCTTACTTTAGCCTTGACATGGATTTGCTGATACCAAGAAAAGCTTAGTTTTAGATGGTCACAATCAAGTCATGATTTTTTTAAAAATAAACTTTGAAGCCCTGTCAATCTGCTTCACCCAATTATGATACTGGCTACGCTTGACCTTAAAATCTTCTTTGCAAATAATATAAAACAGGTGCAAAAAATCTACTATTTGATGAAAAGAATATGGTTTATATCTTGTTACTTTGTCTCCTGTGAACAGTCGATATTTTTTAACAGTGCCAAACCATCAATTGACCTTCTTGGCCTCCAGTGACCAGTGCTCTTCTTCAGTCACTGCCAGTCACTGCTACCTTCACAGATGACACTAGCCTCTCCATTCTATATTACAAGGCGTTTATTTATAAGTTAACTTTTTTAACTTTATCTAATTTTATAGAAAAATATAATAACAACTTAAGCATCAAATTAGTTATATTAAATCAACCATAAAATATGTTTTAATAATATATTTATTTAATACTATAGATATTAATATATTTTTCTGTAAACTTAATAAAGGGTAGAGAAATTTAATTTAAAAAACATCAAATGACTTAAAATATGAAAAATAATTACAATATAAAAATGGAGGGACTGGGATATTTGTTCATCCAAGAAACCAACGTTTTGCATGCTACTGTAGATATTTGAGCCGGGACGACGAAAGCAGAAGTTTTTCTTCTGGATCGCATGCAAAATTGTTGAGCACACATTATTTGGTCTGTTCAGCAACAGCGACCAGGCCGTGGTTGTGAGCCAAGTCGCTGCTCTAGAGCTCTGCTTCCGTCCGTTATCACTTATCCGTGCGAGCCACCGGAGAGGGAGGGGAAGGCAAACCCATCCACGCCGCGTTTTGTTTTGTTTTTCTGCGTGGTTGTCAGGTCGTCTTCCAACAGCTTGTAATTATTTTCGGGTATTTTCTCGCCACAAAACGTATGGACGACCAGATATTATATGTCCATTTGGTATTCGAGATTTTTATTGAAACCGCTGCAGATCGGTTTATAAAATCCGAACGATTTAAGTTATTTTTTATAAAGGTAACTGAAAGTCATCGGATTTTACCTGTTTTTGCTCGTTCTTTTGGCAAAGCGAGAGGAACCGATTTTCATCTTCAAAATTTTAAGTGCAGTATGTGGTCTCCTTT
Organism: Zizania latifolia; assembly: GCA_000418225.1. Taxonomy (NCBI): domain Eukaryota; kingdom Viridiplantae; phylum Streptophyta; class Magnoliopsida; order Poales; family Poaceae; genus Zizania; species Zizania latifolia. The sequence goes on along the minus strand of KE373022.1, from coordinate 260,208 downwards.
TGGCAGGTGTCTTTTGTGGGCTTTTGTATGCCGAGTGCCGACTGAGTTGCTTTCTTCTCTCCCATCTACATGGTTTCACCATTTTTGTTTTTCAGACTGAAATTTCTAGGAAACAACAAATTCAATTTTCGTGAAATGTAGTGTAATAAAAGTCACCACATATTTTTTCTGTGAGTTTTTTAGTTTGTAGAGTACAAAACTGGCTTCGTGGGAGGAGTGAACACGCGGTGACACGGATGGTTGGAGAGAAAAGTACGTGGCTAGAAGCAAAAAGGCAAGTTTGAGTCGGTGCCACCTATGCAAAACTTGTCCAAAATGCAGCCACGTCATTCAACAACTCATATCCACTTAAATTTTTTCTCTGTATTCTTTTTTTTTTTAGTTTTTGGCTGCCAACGCCGCCCCTGGAAACACTCTGCACGTCCATGATTTCTAGTATGAATATAACTTACTCTTCAGTTTCGAAAGTATATCGTTTTAGAGTTCAAAATCTATTATAAATATAAAATCTATTACTTATGAAATGTAATTTTTATCTATAAAGTAGACTATTTTTAAAATTTATTACTCATTACTCTACTTAATTATTTTTGGGTACACGTTCACTCACTTTGAGAAAGACATTATGATTTTTTTATACATTTTCTTAATACACATGTTTAATTTTAAAAGATATTATATTTTGGTACAGAGTGAGTATGTTATAATTAGCTCATTTACTGCCCTTGCTCTAAACCGATTTGGAGTGTAGTCCTCTCCTATGGGCTATGATTATACATGGATGGTTGCATTCAACTATTCCGTAGCCCATAGTGAAGGAGAGCACACAGCTAACAGCTTCCTGGTTGGCATTTCCAACGTTGGGGATTCATTCGCCAAAAGCCCAAAACGAAAGGATCAGAAAAAAAAAAGAAAGTCTGGATTTTCTCGTACTGTCACAGTGACGTGTTTCTCGTATTGGATTTTCCGCCAATGGACGAAGTATTTGTGGCTTTGTGCAAATCCTTTTATCAGGACAAAAAATTGACCACATCATCTATGTTAATTAACCGTAACTGTCACCTTAAAAAAGGACGGGAAAGAAAATTTCACCGAGAAGACTTTCGAGCTATATGCCTGATGTATTTAAAAGTCAACTGACTACAAATTTGTCACGTCTAAAATTATTACGTACACTTTGCCAGCCTAAAATTAAACCCTCCCTCTCGCTGTGACTCATTCCATTGTGAGAGGCAACAAAAGAGGAACAGAAAACACGTGGTAATTTCACCATCCAAAAATCAAAAGATTCCTCGTTTAGACTAGTTTTTTTTCCAGTTTGTAACAAATTCCGGTTTTAAGAAATACAAACTAAAAAATTAGCTAGAATAACCAAAAGAGAAATAATTTAGTCCTGTTAAAAAATGCTATAAACACTCCTTCAAATCATCATTTGGTAAGTTATACAAAATTAAAATTATATCAAAATTCAATATATAACTTATCTTTAGAAATGCTGCACGTATATTTGGGGATATTCTGGCCGCTTCCATAATCTGAACTTCACAGCGTCTAATATCTTATTCAGAGACTAAGAATTATGACCTCTAAATTTTTAATAGATGCTTCTTAAAATATAAAGCTCTCTGAATAGGCACTAAACTTTTTTAGTTCTCTTGGCTGTTTGGTTTTTCATGCTTACAAATGAAAAAAATAAAAACCAAATATTAACAAGAAAATAAAAAAGTATATGAAGTTTACTTCGACTCAATTTTCGGTTTATTTCACCCCTATTTAGACCAAAGAAGAAAAGAAAAAAGTTAAAAATAAAAACCAGGTGGGCCCACCACCGCCGACCACCCGAACTCTATAAAAGGCCACGTTCTGCGCGCTTACGCTTCCTCCCAGCTAACGGTTTCTTTAAGTCTCGCAGTTTCGCGAACCACCCCTCACAACCTCCGTATTTACAGAAAGTTAGCTTCGCCTTTACAGCCTTTTTACGTATAGCCCCCTGCAGAGTTTCCAAGTCTCGCGTCGGTGCCCTTCGCCGGAGCTGCCA
>KE373022.1:209154-221582 GCA_000418225.1 Zizania latifolia | reverse complement strand
TTCTCGGTTTAGACTAAAAGAATGGACTTTCAAGAAGAGTACAAGGGCCGAAAGTACACTTCACCCATATTGTTTTAGTTAAGTTGGTAATAAGAGTCTTCAAAAAGTTGGCAATATTGCCAATAATTTTGTTAGATAATGGAAGATGCCTCATTCTTTAATTTAGATAAGAAACCTTACCTGTTTTATGGAAATGCTACCTTTTAGCAAGTTTCAGAAAAGAGTTTGCCTAACATTCAAGGTTTCAACAGGAAAAAACTTGCAATTACAAAATAAGTTCAGAACCTTTGGGTATCATGACATTGAACTTGGCCCAAATATAGGTTGGCAACCCACTAACTGATGATCAGTACGACTCGAAAGGTCTGGCTGAATATGCTTGGAGCCATGCAGTTGTGTCGGATGAAACTTACGAGCGCATCAAGAAGGTATGCAACTTCAAGGTCTCAAACTGGACAGATGATTGTGATGAAGCCATGAGCACTGTTTTCAGTCAGTACCACGAGATCGACATCTACAACATCTATGCTCCCAAGTGCAGTCTTGCTCAATCGTCAACAACAGCTGCTGTCGATAATGCTTTAGAAGCAAGTGATCAGGTAAATGACAAAATGTTCAAATTAGTCCTGCTTCTGAAGTTCTGAGGCTTGTTTTTTTTGACTTGGTAGGAACAATTCAGGAAGAGGATAAGAATGTTCTCAGGATATGATGCATGCTACTCATCATATGCGGAGAAGTACTTCAACCAGCCAGATGTGCAGAAAGCATTCCATGCAAATGTAAATGAGATGCACCCTGGAAAATGGAAGGTTTGCAGGTAAATCGGCTTTAATTTGTTCCTCTAAAAAATATTTAGGGTGGTTTCTGTAGATGTCCTAAACTCTCAAATTTTCAATTTTCAGTTTGAATTCAGGAGTAATTGCAACTCTAAATGGCATTATATCATGTACGACACAGTTCAAAACACTATGGTTGTACTGAACTACTAATTATAGAATTTTAGGGTAAAATTTAGCCATTTTTGTCTAGATGAATGTTAAATCGACAAGCACTGAGTGAAACTTAGTCTAAGTCAAACAAGGGTCATATCAGACTTTATCAGGAGAAATTAAGATCAGAAGACATGAATATAACTTTGAATTATTTTATTCTTCATTTATCATGCAGCGACTCCATTCTAAGATCATACAACTTTTCGGTACTTTCTGTCTTGCCAATCTACTCCAAGCTCATTGAAGCAGGACTTAGAATCTGGCTTTACAGGTGAGCTTAACCTCTCAGGAATATAATGCTGCTGCTTACTGAATTTCAATCCTTTAAAAAGCTGCTACGTTAGTGCTGGGAAGTTAATAAGAATTTTGTGCATGCAGTGGAGATGCCGATGGTAGGGTGCCGGTGATCGGATCAAGGTATTGTGTGGAAGCACTTGGGCTCCCTATCAAGAGAGACTGGCAACCTTGGTACCTGAACAGACAGGTCTGATTTTTTTGATCTGTCATCTATGCCTATGATGAAAACTGTTAGCTAAGCTAGTTTATGAATGTAAATATGTATTCCAGTAGCACTGATATGGAGGCCATTTTCAATATAGGTTGCAGGAAGATTTGTGGAATACCATGGCTTGACCATGGTGACAATCAGAGGAGCTGGACATTTGGTGCCCCTCAATAAACCTGCAGAAGGGCTCACTCTGATTGACACATTCCTTCTTGATAAACAGCTCTTGACACACCGATGACAGGTAAATTTAGGATTAAAGAAAGTGAGGGATATTTGTCCTAAAAGTTGATTGATGACTGTCAATCATTATGCTGTGTGAAATGACAGCCGAAATACTTCTTTGTACAGGAGGGACAGTTTGAATATTGGTCTGATCCTTTTGAATAATGATGTTGTTGCATTTTGCATTTCCCTCTGTCATATCTGAAGCTTCTTGGTAAAATTTCTGTTGATCTCAAGCAATTACACCGATGAATTACCGAGGGCATGTTGTATACTTTATTGGCAAATATAAGGTGAAACTTATCTTTTTCAACATAAAACTCACATATAAGCAGCATATACAAATTATTGTATATGGTGACACCTACTAGTTGAGAATTTAACTCAGAGTATGTACTGTACACAGGGAGTTCAGGTCAAGTGGTACGCAGTAATTCGGACAGATAGAGCCTAAAATGCATGCATTGTTACATCTCTACTGTGGCTATGTCGATGAGCTACTCCTTCGTTGTCGTTCTCATTACATTTCATCGCGGCTGTAGCCATCGATCAGCTGGTTTTTGTTGGTAATTGCCTGCCTGAAAGGAAGGAGTTGATCACCACAAGTGCCTCTGCTGGCTTGTCTTGGGGCACTGCATGGCCTGCTCCTCTGACGGTGGCCATTGTCAACCCGTGATACTCCACAAACCTCCCTGCAACCTACATTAAGTTGTGAAAGTGAAGAAACGAGGCAGCTTAGAGCACGCAATGTCACAGAGAATTGTCACAACTTAGCAATTTCTTTTGATTACCAATCCATCGTATTTACATAGACTACATGTGTAATAGGGTAAAAACCTGGTTGTTTAGGTACCATGGTTGCCACTGCGACCTGACAGGAAGGCCGAGCGCTTCCACACAGTACCGGGACCCAATAACTGGAACCCTGCCATCCACGTCTCCGCTGTAAACACAAATGATAATTTCCTCATGATGATCTCCAGTTTTTGCTACAATTTGGACGAATTCGAAACTAAACATAACTTAGTGAGCATAAGTAAGAGCAGGACTATCTTCTCGATGTAGTTGCCTAAGTTGAATAAAAGCTTCCACTATATAAAAAAAAGTAAGAGCGGTCCTGAATGTAAGTATGAGTCATATCCTTGACTAACACTTAAAAATTCACTAAACCAATTGATGGCTGTCAAGGCTGAGAAATAACAAGAAACTTCATTTGATAAAAAGAACATGAAAACAATGGTATTTAGGGATTCTAGTTTTTTAACATAATAGTTAATATCTTGAGGCAAACAAGTACGCAGGAACCGAACCTGTAGACCCATACTCTGAGTCCTGCCTTGATAAGCCTAGAGTAAATGGGAAGAACAGAGAAGACCGTGATATCATAATTGTTGAAAATTGAGTAACTGCAAAGCAAATGTGTGAAGAATGTCATGTATGCCATCCAGTTAGTACAAGTGATCCATCACAACTTCACAAGGAAGCTCATGCATACATCACCTGCAGATACTCCATCTTCTATCCCTGATCCATCCACTGGTATTCGCGTGAAGTGATTTCTGTACATCCATCTTGTTCATGTAATCTTCGATATACGTTGAGTAGCACGGATCATAACCTGAGTACATCCTCATTCTTTTGAACCCCTTCTGAAATGTACATTCAGTTGTCTTCAGTTTCCATCTTTGTTTAGTCTGTTGTCATATCTGCTACAGTACCAGTTTTTGTTGTTAAGCATGCATGCGCTGCAGTTACCTTAGAATTCGTTTCAGCTCTACTGTCAGAGGTGGAAAAGAGAGCTGATTCCTCAGTGTTGCACTTAGGTGCATATACATTGAAAATGTCGATCATATCGTATTGAGCATATACAGAGTCCATTACATGGTAACACTCTTTACTACAGGGTGAGAGCCTGAAGTCACAAACATTATTAACGTGCTCATAAAGTTGATCTGAGATCACTGAATGACTCCAAGCGAACTCAACTAGTCCCTTGTAGTCATAGTAATCATCAGTCTCTGCGTTTCCAACCTGCAAAATGCAGGTGATATTCATCTTCAAAAAAAATGCAGGTGATATTAGCGACTAAATCCACTATCGTTTATTATGAGAGAACATGCAGAATTCAGATATGCTTAAGCTAATGAGCTGTCATTGCTAATAGAAAAGTACATAAGATTTCTCTGTAACTCAGTCATGATAGAAATGAGGAAATGAAGTATTGTATGAAAAAAGTACTGCAATATACACTACTTGCCACAATGGGTTTCCTACTTGGCATCTTTTAAAACTACAACTCAGTACATAGATATCCAGCAAATTAAGCCCAGAAATGTGCACTGCTAATATAAAGTATAAACACGTATGAGAAAATAGCATTCAACATAAGGTGCCAAGGTAATTTCCAATATAATATTCTTTTAGAGGAAACCTGATTCCAAAAGAAAAACGTATCAGTTTCAAAAGGCACTTACAATAAATCCTTTCAAATTGATGCGGCGATAAGTTTCAAGATGCTTGTTTCGCTCATGCACCACATCAGCAAGCTGAGGAACATAATGGCCTGTTGCATCAAAGGTGGTCAGTGTCTTATCAGTCAAGGTTTGTGACCATATATTTTGTTGAATAAGCCACTCTCTCCTTTGAGACCCTTAATATGATTGTTTCATGTTTTGTGACAGCAGCAGCAAACAAAAAGAAGGATCCAATTCCAAGAAAAGTTAGCTGTATTTTTCAACAGAACAACAACCAACAACTTGTTCAGAACCTAACAAAGGCAGTTTAGTGGGATCCATGTATTGGTGTGGACTGAAGACTCTAGGGAATATGATCAACATGACTACATGTATTGTAAGCTGACCCCTCTTTTGACTAGAGAACAGTGGGCAGTGGAAAGATGGAGGATTTATTCGTGTTTTTGCATGCTTACTCTGCTCATTAACAAAAGGCAAAGCAGTATCTTTATCTTTTTTTTTTCCTTGTGGGCTTATTCAACCTTGCAATATTTTTGTTGTCTGAACCTTACCTGCATAGCTCTCTCCTGAGATGTAAAAGTCATGTTTTTTGTACTGAGGAAACCTTTTGAACCAATTCACCAAGAAATTGTAGGTGTCCTCGGCTGCACCGCGCAAAAAATTAGGGTTAATGAACACAGTAACAGAAAATTTTAAGACTTCTAGGGCATTAAGTTAAATATCGTAATACTAGATAAATACCGACAAAATGGTCATCCATGTTGTCTAGGTCAGATGAGGTGTTTGTGTAGGAGAAGCCGACTCCAACAGGAGATTCCAAGAACAGCAAATTGGCCTCTGGTAGAATTTTACACCATGGGAACCAAAAATGAGTAACCCCCATTTTCTGATACTGTCATACTGCACTGAACATCACCTTAACTTTCTTATGAAGAACCGTAAGCAGATTTTATGAATAATTAGATGGAAGAGTGAAAAAGGCATCAAAGAATGGCAAATCTGGCATCTGATGGAGCTAAAATCAACATGGAGAGGAGCATTTGCAGATTTAATTCTGTTAGTCCCTCATTGACGAAATGGCGAGTACAACACACGATACAAGTAGACTGAGTAGTGGAAGAATGAAACCATCATACCATTATTCCATGCAAACTTGTTGAACTCCAAACCCGTTCCATTTCCATTGACCATGAGAGGGCCCAATTCAGAAGCTGCTCCATAGCCCACAGACGAGCAACCAGGACCTGAAGATGGAAATTCAGTTGAATGGCAGTACAAAACACACAACATAAACAAAAGTACAGAAATGACAATATAACTGAACAAGAGCAAAAAATTATATGACTAGTTCAATAGGATGAACAAAACCATCACATAAGGTGGATAAACATAGCATCAGACAACCCAAACTCGCAAAGCACAACAAGAACCCAAGTACACTGACTTCTAGTCTTCTTACTACTGATCACCATGATTAAACAAGTCATCAGACAAGCAAATGCATGTGCTCGACGCACAAGTAGCGACCTCCATTGAGCCAGAGGAGGAGAGGCTTCTTGGAGGGCAGTGTCTGCGCCTCAAAGAACCAGTAGAAGAGAGCCCTGCCACTCTGCCTGCTCACAGTGATGTACCCTGAGAACTGAGAGACATGAGGGCTCCTTGGCTGCCCAGGGAGGAAGGCCACCCTGTCAGCTTCCTGCTCATCCTGTGCTGTGATTGTCTGCAGCAATGAGAGAGCAAGTAAGACGATGGATAGGGATTGGAGCCTTGCTGCAGAAGAGGCCATAGGATTTTTTTTCTCCTCCTCCTCTCGTTCTGTTCTGCTCTCTTGAGCGAGTGAGAGTGCAGAGCTCTCTGTGTCCACTATCACATTGAGGGAAGCAGATATTGCAGGTTTGAGCATATATGTAGCAAGGTGCCATTTGCTGGTGTATGTGTCATTTGGGTTACTTTTCATAGATGCACGTGAGAAAATCACTATTGTTCTTGTAAAGCCGTTTGACTGGCCAGCTGATTGTTTAGTTAAGAAAAGGTTGTATAACTAATGGCTGTAAAATTGTAGTCCTCTCCTTAATTGAAATGAGATTGAAGCTCCTGTTTCACAGGGGAAAACCGAAAAACATAACATGGCAGCTTATAAAAACAATCAAAATAAAACGCTACTGTTCCGAATACGTGGATGAGCTCATTAGTATGATTTTTTGGAGAAATCATACTGTTTTAAAGCGTTTCATGAATAATCCGATGATAATCCATCCGTTGAACATAAAAAAACGGGCCATCATTCCTCGCGAGACATGAAAGACAAATACTTATCTAAAATAGCGAAAGCACTATTTCAACAATTATATATATTTTTTGTCTCGTGCAAATGCGATTGATATTTATATCGAAACTTTCATATACCTCATAGGCCATAGCATAGACTAATATCTTGATATCCTGAGAATTTCTTTCTTAAAAAAACTAACAAAGGCGTGTTCTTGTTTCTCTGTAAACTGAGTTGATTCCGGTCGCTTTTCACATGATTGCTGCTAAGTCGTCAACTGACATCGACTGAACAATTTGAGCCTTGGAGGGGAAAACAATGTTCCTCACAGTATGCTCAGCAGCGACCGTCTTGTTTGCACCGTTGAGCCTTTTCTGTTGGATGCACTACCAACGACAGATTGAATCTGGCAAAACTAATATCTTTCAAAGAAAAAAAGAGAGAAATTTTGCACGCGCTCACGTGCAGATGGTTGCACCCCTCGTTACGAAGAGAAAGAGAGATCATCATGTTCAAACGTCGTTGAGAAATTGTCACGATGGTTGGGACGATTTAGACGTCAAACCGATGTGAACGTCTGAAAAATCAAACGCGCAAATATACTGTCAGGATATATCAGCTATTGTCGGTAGTCACGGCAGGATGAGACTTGCTGATACACGCACTGAACGCTGAATTGGAAACTATACAAGCACAAAAACAAGCCTCATATCTTCGCTCATAAGATGTTTAAGCTGTTAATCAACACATCAGCAGTATGCCCTAACAACTAACATGATGGACTCAAGTTTGATCTGCTCTGCTACACCTAACCACAGATGTCCTAAAGCTACAAGCATTTACCAACAATCTTCTCCAAGGGGGGGATTATTTCCTTTCTAGCACGGTAGCACCTGCAGAGGATCACTGATCCACAACAGGTGCTCGACTATCGCTTTGAGGGTGGATCATTATCATCATCGTCGTCATCATCACCGCCATCATCTTCATCATCACCGCCTGACCTCTTCCTCTTCGTTGAGGATTGCGCCTTCGCAGAGCCCTCGTCACCATCATCTTCCTCCCCATCGATCTCTTCGTCATCAGCACCCTCGCCATTTTCATCTGGCTCAAAGTCAGAGGAATGCTCTTCATCCTCTGCACGACCAAGTGGCTTGACCAGATACTCAGTTCCCAGCTCCTGCAAAATTTCAATGGAAGGTGTCATGACTAACATCTTTGGGATCAGACTTTGGGATAACAGATATGAATATGCATACAAACTTTCAACTTGACTAAAAACGAGGTTAGAAACATCTTTGGGATCAGACTGACGTGCAATTTTTCATCATTCTAAAATAAATCCATAAAGGACATCTGAGATGAATTTTCATCATTTCCCAAATATCAAGTTACACCAAACTTGACAGTCAATAGAAATCACCGTGGAAAGACAAGCAAGCAGGGCACTTTGGAGAACAAACCTAGATTCAGCAAAGATACACATGTACAGAAACAACAGCAGTAAGACTTGTTGGTTACATAGATTAAATGCCCATGCCAAGGTAAGCTTGTTTTGTTCTAATATCTACAGAGCATGGGATCAGACTGACGTGCAAGGTTTAATCACAGGTAGATGAGATCTACCCTCAGAAACAACCTCTGGAGTAAGTTATTTGTCATATCCCACAACAGGACCAAGCCTTGGGATCTTTGAGATTAGATGCCCTCGCTTTTCAATTTGACCAAGAATTGGGCAGATTGGATGAATCATTAACCCAAAAGAAGGAAGAAAAGGCAAATGGGTAGTAGAGAGCTTTGGATCAGAACGGCAAATCAGTTCCTTTGCAGCACTGGGTGAGCTTGAAGCTCATCCTCAGAAACAGCCTCTGAGATAAATCATCATCTCCAAAAGCAAATCTTGCAACTATTCTTTCAGAGATCTAGGGCTCTTCCAACAAAAAGGGCCCAGATCCATTGTTAAGTCGGTAAGTTCTCCCATGTTGGACACTATTCTAGGGGCAGATATGGGCCTCTGATGGGCTACCCAAAAGGGCACCACAGCAAGTGGATAAGACGAGAAAACCCACCTCCCACCATGACTTTATGGGAATTTACCAAATCAGTGCACGGACTGGGAAACGGTAAACGGTATGGCAGGGTACAACACTACGACCACCCAGATCTAAAGAAACTACGGAAGCAGATTTTTTTTACAAAAAAAAAAAACAACTTTTTTACTGCAAGATATAAATATATTTTGCGAAAAAAAACTTGTTTATTCGGAGATCTATATATTTTGCCAAAAAAAAATACTTGGTCATTCCCAGATCTAATTTCCTGGGCAAATTTTGACCGGCTGCTGATTTTCAGAACACTTTTTGTACGGATCTGAGAGAAATAATTAGCATGGAAATAAAATAGAGATTAACGACCTAAGGAAAAAAGTTTATCGACCTTGTGGAAACCTTCTGAGAGGTAAAGGTCTTGAGACTCAAGCTAAGCGCAGACATATTATGTTGCAAGAAAACGCAACAAAATTGGAGCTTTTCTTTTAGGACAAAAGTGCTGCACAGATCTGAGAATTTAACTCCTTTTTACAGAAATTTGCAGCGCAGAATTAACAAAAACACGCATACAAAAATAAAGAATTTCAAAACGGTTGCAACAGTAGAGAATAGAGGTAGATCTATCAGGACAGAAAGGAAAACATATGAACAGAGTATACTAAAAAATAAAAACGAAATAAAGTTAAAATTTTGAGAGATAGGAAAATTATACCTCCTGCTCGTCCCCCTCGACTTCTTCCTCTTCTTCGTCTTCATCGTCGTCGTCGTCATCGTCGTCATCATCGTCGTCGTCGCCCTCCCCCTCCTCGCCGCCTTCCTCATCCTCCTCGTCGGAGATCTCTAACACGGTCTGCCTCGCCGCACCCTTCTCCTCCTCTCCAGCGTCCTCCTCGTCGTCGTCTTCCTCACCATCCCCCTCTTCGTCGCCGTCGTCCTCCCCGTCTACCGCCTCCTCCTCCTCTTCCTCCTCCCCGCCCACCACCTCTTCCTCCGCCTTCTTGGCCGCCGCCGCTGCAGCGGCCTTCTTGCGGGCCAGTTCCGCCGCTCGCTCGTCCCCCTCAACCTCCACCGCTGGCTTCATCTCCTCCGCACTACACAAGAACGAATCCTTGCGAAAAATTTCTTCTTTGCTTGGTTTTGGGTTGTGGCGGCGGAAATCTTCGGGAAATTTTGGGCGAATTTGTAAGCGGAAGGAGAAGAACAAGGGGCCGAGCGAGGCGCTGGGTTTGGGCGGATGGCTGTGCGGACATCCTGGCCGTTGGAAACAAGAACAAGCACGCGGATCGATGACGTGTCTGAAGATCGGACGGCTGTCGTGGTTCGGTTCGTGCCTCCGTGGGTGGGAGGGAGGACTCGAGGGGTAGGAAACGGCTAGGGCTGACGTCAGCCTGGAGGTGTTTCTTTTTCCCGAGAAAAAAAAAACACTACTTGGACTTAGGGCCCATGGATAAAAATATATTTCGTATTTTAAGAGGCACATTTGAGAACTAGTATTTGTGCCAGAGTCGACACACATATATTTTTATTTGTGTTATTTTAGATGAATCAACACATATAAATATCTCCCCTGTTTAGTGTTTTGTGATAGTGAATGTTCTCCACATTAAGTGAAGCCTCAAGAAGAAAGAGTCTTACCATCAAGGAGGGAGAAAGCGCAACTTATCTGAATTAAACCATAAACTCTTATCACATATACTTAAACTAAGTACTAAATACTGATTAGGATTTGGGGCATTTGTTTGGTGATGCTCCGTAACATCAACAGGCATGCACCAATAGAACACAGATAGGAAAAAAGAATGGATGTCATGTTAGTCAAAATTGTCCGTGTATACTACTATATTCAGATTGACACAATCAAAGTATTTTGTCTCGGCAAGGCAATTTCGATGGTCTTTTGCCAGGCCCGTTCAAATATAAGTCCGGGGCAGGCTTTGGGCCAAGTCCGAAAAAAGGGTCGAGCTAAAAATGCAGGCCCAAGCATGGCCTGAGCTCGACAGTGCCATGGAAAATTAGGCCGACGTCCGGCGAGATGTCGGTTCGAGCTTGGGCTTTTTCTTCAGGCTTTCTTGGTTTTTTTGCTTTCTTTGTGTTTTTGCTTTCCCGAGTTTTCTCAAATTTTTGGTCTTTTCTTAGGCCTTGGTGCGCCGCAATCCTAGGCCCAAGGCCAGCCCGTTACACGTCGGATCAGGCCAGGTCGGGCTTTATCGGGCCGGATGGACCAGGTCAGGCCAACTTTGAACGGGCCTAGTCTCCACATTTGAGGTGATTTTTTAAGACGTAATTTGTCGATGATGATTAGCGTTAAAGTAGAAATTTAGCTTCTCATTAACTAAATGCTCCGACCAACTAATTAAATACTCATAATACTTATAGCAACTAGCTACTAAGAACCTACTCAAGTTGAAACAAACATGCCCTTAATTAGGATTTCAAGCGCCACAAGCGGATGACCGACGTCGGGCAGCCGGGGCTCGCGGTGGCCGGAGACCGGCGAGACGGCGATGGTCAATCCCAAGCGTGGTGAAGGCACGGACCGTGTGCCAGCCATGCCTTAGTGGGCCAACGCGAGGCCATGCCTGCCGGCCCGTTCGCCCTGCAGCAGTGCACTTACGTTGGGAACGCCATGACACTTGATCAGAACGGGCCAACCAGCCTCTGCTCTTCCCTTCGCCGGCCCAACCCCCTTGCGTAGCTTACCGGCGGCCGGCGGCGCGACGCCTTCCAAGTCCAAGACGGCAAGGCACGCCGCACGCACGCACGCAGGTGGCAGTAGAGAACTCCAACTCGTGCATGACACGTTGGTTTTCCGTGGTTTTCTTTTTTTTCGCTCCTGATTTTGATGAAAAAAAGTTTTAACCCCTTGGTTTTCGCCTTTTGACGAAAAGGAGACGATGAGTTGACCGATGGATGTCGCGTGCTGATCCGTGGCCAAATTAGCTGGATCCACACATATTGCATGAACGCTGTAGACGATTGGTTGGACGCCGCCACGACCGAGACCGGCGGCCGGCGAAACAGCCATGACTAGCTGTAGATGGAGCTCCATTGATCTATTATAAGACAAGATTTCGAAGAATCTGAAAAATCGTCTCTGCCACTCGCCCAACATCGACATGCTTGTTGAAATTCCACGAAATTGATACAACTTTTCAAATGTGGCAAAATTTAGCCACAACGGTGACACTGATGTAGAGTGGTCATGAGTGTCTGGTTCGTCGAACGTGCGGCTGTCACGGGGCTGCAGGAACCCATATGAATGCCGGCTTTGGTTGATACATTTGACTACTGTTCGGAAGTAGGGACACAAAGACGACCATGATCGCTGCGCGCTGTTTCAATTCGCATGCAGTTTTAATTCTCCCAATCGTTTCTCAAACTAGCTTAATAAATATTGCCGATCGATCGTCTCAAAGGAAATAAAAGGGTGTTACGTGTTGCACTCGTGTAACACTGTAACTGTGGACTGCATACGATGAATGTGTGCGCACCCAAACACTTCACCTTCGCGTAGGCGAATATGGTCCACATGCAACGGCATATCATTCATGTTGGAGTTGGACACGAGGCCATGACCGGTTGAACGAAGCATGACTCCCAGACCCAGCAAGATTCGATCGATCGCTAGCTACCTGCTGCTGCCGTACGGCGTCTTGCACTACTCTTGCCCTAGCTTCTACAGTTCTAGAACTTACTCGTACACGTTTCACTAATTTCTATAATTCTTCTTTTTCTCACTAATTTGTATAATTCTTCTTTTTCTCGGCTACAGATATGACAATGTCTCGCGCGATGATGCATGCCGTGTACTAGTACGCAGTTCGATGAAGCTAACCTCGGCGAATCACATTTGTATACATCTATATCATACATATAATATATATCATTTATTTTATATTATATTTTTTTGATTTT
>KE373022.1:190172-204213 GCA_000418225.1 Zizania latifolia | reverse complement strand
ATTGGAGGAGCGGGCGGATGCTGATCGCGCGTCGGGCGGTGCGGAGATCGCGGGATTGCGCTGCGTGCGGGAGGGGCACTATGGGATCGATGAACGGTTGAGATGATCCCAATGAGTAATGAATACAAAATGAACGGTTGAGATGATTTGAATGATGAAGAGAACTCGCTAATTATATATTGGTATAGATACACCATTGATCATAATATAAGGTTATTCAAATCCTAAAAACTGTGTAAAATACATGTCAACTGCATGCTGAATCCTAACTGGCAATTAACGACCCAGATTAATTCATTATATGATACTCAATAAACAACACGTACTCAAAACCTGAATTCGCCCCTCGATCTCCTGTCCCTTGCTCGATCTACACTCAAGCCAGATCGGCGACACCCTTCCCTTCCTTTTGACAGTTCCCATTGATAACTGTGCGTGGTATATATAGCTTCATTGGAAACCCACGTATATGATAAGGTGTTTCGCGTGAACTACAGAATGTGTTGTTTGCGACGAGATGTCTTGCATGCATGAATTATCCGTAAACACGTACACCTGGTAATAAGGCACGCGGTACGTATTAATTATCACAGGCATTTCCACATAGAAACTATTTCAGTGTCTCATTTTCGGCTTTTAATAAGTTTCTAGCAGCAGTTTTAGTTTCAGACTTTCAGTACGTGTGCATGAGTGCAGCTGGAGCTCTAGTGGGCGGCGGACGGACGGGCAGCAGCGACGACCACAAGGCTGCTCTCTTTTATTTTGTTAATGGTGACAGACGTCAGACACATGTAATCACAGTCAATTTCGAAAAACCGTGTGTGGTGAGTATTAATGAGAAAAACTAAATCACAGACCCGGCCAAGCGATCGAATCAGCTCTGATTAGCTCTTCGATCTACCTTTACTTGTATATATGTGTAGACTATTAATGAGAGAATTTGACGACGTCCTAAAAATTTTATGTTTGTAAACCATAGCCAGACGTACACCACTGATATTCCAATACAAATCGAAATTAAACGCAGGTGTTCGAAGTGTTTAATGTATTGTATATAGCTCGTACTTGATATTCATGCAAATAAAACGGTCAGTGCGTGGTTACTTCATCTTTCTTTACCTTTTCTTTTGTCTGCCACAAATTCTGAACATAAATCTGCAATTTTTATTTTATGGTCTTGGACAGGCTTCGCGCGCAGCCCATGGTCAAAATCTGATTACAACAAGAAGAAGCCCATGTACCACGCACACACGTGTAAAATAAGCAGGCATGCAATCGATCATGGTCAAGTCGCATATCACCCATGCATGTGGCCAATTCAATGGCCATGCATGCATATAGTTGGCGTGCACGTACGTGCTGGCTAACCTACGATCTGCAGGTGGTTTGTTATGTGTTGCTGCTTCATTTCTCTTCACCGTCGTCTATATATATAAGTACCATAGCGAATGCAGCTCGCATCGTTTATCTCATTACACTGCACATCAAATTAAGAGACTAACACACGCTGGTATAGATTGAACTGATAGCACTACGTGCGTGTACTGATCAACATGGACAAGATAGTGCCAACAGTACTGCCAGCTCCTCCCAGCAGCAGCAAGGAGGGCATCAGAAAGGCTCCGAACTTCCACCCGAGTCTTTGGGGCGATTTCTTTCTCAATTACCAGCTGCCAACAACACCTCAGGTATGTAAAAACCAATTGGGCGTATGATTGATCACATTGTAAATTTTACCTACGGGTTTTGGTATTTATCGATCAGTTGAGATTAATTTCCCAAACTATCGGTCGATTTTCGTGACTGTCGAATAATATATCTCGTGATTTGTGACCGATCGATAATTGATGGTGGTGGCTTATCTAGGACCAATTTTACGGTGGCATCCTAACCGTTAAACCATTGATCTTTAATTTTTGAATGGTTTAGATTAATTTCTACTATTAACCTAATGAGGGGTAGTAGAATGTTAAGAAAGCAAAATCGTCCAATTTTTTTTTGATGTGAAGGTTAAAGTGGTAATTTTCTATGTGTAAATCACTGTAATACAATCTTCCTAGTACGCCGCCTCTAGCACAGTTCTGAAGATGGACATAAGCTAGTATTATATGAAAAATCACTAATAACGATTATACCTAGATTATAATCAATTAAAAGTACCAAACTACCATTTAAAATCAACGACTATATTTAATCTACTGGAAGTATAATGCTATCAATAAAATGCACCATAATGGTGCTCTATTCTAGGGAGAGGATAGATGTGGAGGCCTGGAGGGGTAACGATGGTACCACTGAATTAGGTTTGGGGTAGAAGTAGCTTGGGGTGGGACGGGGAAGAATGAGTACGTCAAATATACACCCGTGCCATCGGCCGATAGCTGCTATGGTTTTGGCGGATGGCTACAATTTTGGACTATTCAATCTATATCCAATATATAGCTAATTAAGAAGAGCAACTGATTAAGATATTCAATTTTTTATTCAACTGATACATAGAAGATCATCCCTCAATTTAATACTTTTAGTAGACTACAGACTGACTGATACTTGTCATTGATCTACAGCTTGCTCTCATGAAAGGAAGGGCTGATGTGTTGAGAGAAGAAGTTAGAATGATAATAAAGGGGTCAAAGCAGGAAGTGGCCAAAATATTGGACCTTGTAATGGCAATAGAACGGTTGGGACTGGATGTCTACTATGCGAAAGAGATTAAAGAGCTGTTGGATTTTGTTTACAGCTCTGACTACAATGACAAAGATCTACATTTAGTTTCACTCCGCTTTTATCTTCTGCGAAAGAATGGCTACAATCTGTCATCTGGTAAGCACTTATATTGTGATAAATGTAAAACGAATAAACCAAAGAAAATGGGATGCAATTTATCTTATAGGACATAAGCAAATATAAACTAATTGAATATGGCAAATTATATTATTGGCAAGGAATTGTTGGCATGCATAATCATTTTTGTCGATTTTAATTGGAACTACAATATGGAAATTGTATGTACGTATATAAAGAAATTTCATCAACTATTTTGCGTTATGTATATTTTGGAAATATTATTAATCGATGAATTTTGCAGGTGTATTTCAAAGTTTTAAAGACCAAAAAGGAAATTTCGTTGTTGATAATACAAGAAGTATGCTAAGTTTGTATAACGCAGCATCCCTTAGGGTTCATGGAGAGAAAGTGCTAGATGAGGCCATAACTTTCACTACACTTCAGCTTGAAGGTATTTTAGAACAGTCAAAGGAATCACCATTGTCAACTGAAGTATCATTAGCCATTGAAGCACCTATATTCAGACGGGCGCGCATTGTAGAAATGAGAAACTACATTTCTATTTATGAAAAAATAGAGGATTCAAGAAATGAAACCATATTGGAGTTTGCGAAATTAAATTTCAACCTTCTCCAACTTCTTTATTGTGAGGAATTAAACAAGATTACACTGTGAGTTTCATCAATTTTCTTATTTTCCATGTCATATATATTTTACTCCTATACTGCAAACAAACCTAGGGCTCTTTTAACTCATGCATATACCAGAAATAATGTTTATTATATATTGATGTTGCAGGTGGTGGAAAGAGCTTCAAGCCAAATCAAACTTGAGTTTTTCTAGAGACAGAATAGTAGAAATGTATTTTTGGATGAATGGAGCACTGTTTGAACCTCAGTACTCTCACTCTCGGATTATACTTACAAAGATGACAGCACTTATGACAATAATAGATGATATATTTGACACATATGGTACCACGGAAGAGAGTATGCAGCTTGCGAAAGCAATTAACAGGTCACAAACTGTTACACTCTGGAATGTTTTTTTTTTATTTTTTCATCCCATCAATATTATTATATGTGTAGATTATTCTTCAGCATAATAACAAATATTATAAAAACAATATATATTGAAAGGAAAACCCACTACTTATATGTGTAGATTATTCTTCAGCATAGTTTACATATTATTTATTTATCATAACAATGCTTGCAAAATGTTGCGATTAATGCAGGTGGGATGAGAGTGCAACTGAGCTGCTCCCAGAATACCTTAAGGGGTTCTACACATATTTGTTGAAGACATTTGATTCAATTGAGGGAGAGCTTGGACCTGAGAAGAAATATCGTGTATTTTATCTAAAAGAAGTGGCACGTACTCTACTTGATTTTGACCAAACCATCTATAAGAAACTAATATGTAGAAATTATCTTAATTATAGATAATCCTTATGGTAGTGTTTTACCAAGATATAGACTTGTTACCTTGTTTCTCTCTATACTAATGATATGAATTAACATAAAATGAAAATGCACTTATGAGGTAATATAAACATGGTTATTAATTAATCCATCTAATTGTAAGGATAACCTAAACTGGGGAATTCAATATGAACTGTTTTTAATGGATGTCACAGATGAAACTACACACTTTGTGTTCTCAGTATTTGAAAAAGAAGTATTTATTTGTTAGGAGCAATGAT
The DNA here is from genome assembly GCA_000418225.1 of Zizania latifolia. Lineage (NCBI taxonomy): Eukaryota > Viridiplantae > Streptophyta > Magnoliopsida > Poales > Poaceae > Zizania > Zizania latifolia. The sequence goes on along the minus strand of KE373022.1, from coordinate 199,721 downwards.
CACTATTTTCCAATAATTTATTGGTTTTCCCAACGGGAGTTCTTGTCTTGCTTTTTTATTCAATGTATGTGGATGTTGACATTATGAACTTTTGTGTCAAATAACATTAGTACTAGTAGTATTTCTCTGTAAAAAAACATTTTACATATAAAAAATTGTCCAACAGGCATGCAAAATAGCTCAACAAATCATATAAACCTAAATTAACCTATACAAATTTTAGACATTTGTTTTTAATCGATCCTTAATTTTTGGTGATCATATCAACGACTGTTTTTCTAATGACTTTGTATGTGCTCATACTCAACACATGCAGTTAAAGCAATTAGTTGAGGCCTACACCAAGGAGCTACAATGGCGTGATGAGGATTACGTTCCAAAAACACTGGGTGAACATTTGGACGTTTCGATGAGAAGCAGTGGTGGCTTTACATTAGCCGCTTCTTCATTTGTTGGAATGGGTGAGATAGCAATTACAAAGGACATTTTCGAATGGATTCTAAGCTATCCATCACTCTTCAAGTCTTTTGATACATTTGTGCGGCTCTCTAATGATATTGTGTCAAACAAGGTCTGTCTCTATCTTAATTTTACACATCTGGGCATTCTATTCTTGCATCTTACTGATGAGGCGCACAATCGATTATAAATATATCTGCAGTGATGATTAATTAAAAACTACTGCTGTATTTTATTTACCAAAGCATTGTATTAATTGGTTGTATATCTAAGTACGTCGATATATATTTACTTAGCATTTTCTGACATTAACTGCATGCATATACTATTTAAACTTTCTTATTGTTTTAAGTGGTACACTGTCTTGTAATTAAACTTCAAGGATCAGTGTGCAAGTGTAAATTATGTCAAAATTTTAAGTGTTAAAGATACTTTATTTCTAGTAGCTAACCAGTTCGCATTATATTTTGCATGATTACTTATATAATTAATATTCTACGTTAATTTGGCAGCGTGAGCAAACAGGGGATCACTATGCCTCTACGATCCAATGCTACATGAAGGAGCATGGGACAACAATGGATGACACCTGCCAAAAGTTGAAAGAACTCGTTGAGAACTCATGGAAGGATATGGTAGAGCATTGCATTAACCCTACCGATGAGCAACCGCTGATCGTGCCACAGACAGTAGTCAACTTTGCACGGACGGTGACTACTATGTACAGGCACGGCGATGCGTTCACTTCCTCGCATGCAATCAAGGAAATGATAAAGTCACTCTATGTGGAGCCAATACAAGTGTGAAGCTTAATTTGGGGCTAATTAAGGCACATAAAAGGGATTAAGCGTATGCGTAGATGCTGTACTTTCTGTCAAAGATATATAGTACACATCCTCCGCCAGATTAATAGGAATACGTTTGTATAGTAACCAATTCTATTCCTTCCCATGTATTCTACTCCTTAATTCCATGTATTTGTAAAATGCCATATTGGCCACAGCACTATGGGTATAAATACCACCACCAGCCGGTACAATAGTGTGCTCGATCGTGTAATTCTCTCTCAAATTCCCACGTTCGCACTTTCGATCGGAATAAGAAAAATTTTAGAATTTCGAAAATTCATTTTTGCTCCAAATGGAATGAACCAAAAATTTTTAGTGTCATAAAATTATTCTCTACAACCAGGTAATATCAAAATTTGTAAAACTTTTACCCAAAATACTGAGAAGGTATGTGAACAGTGCAAGTGCAACAAGCTAAGAACTAGAAACAAATCACCGTAATATCCGAAACCATCATTCCAATGGTTACATCTTCCAGGCTTTCCTTCACCATATAGCATCCAGGCCATCGTAAAGTAGTATTAGGACACGCATAAGCAAACAATGTACCCATTGACCAGATGGTAGGCATGGCAAGTGATCTAGTTCAAAAACATTCCCTTTTGGACACCATGAATAAATTGGCATATCATATGATCATCCAAGAGAATATGTACCCTGCCAAAACTATGAATGGATGAATTACAATTGTGTATCATACCGACAAGATGTTACAAACCGCTGCAAACCGCTGTTCAATAAAAAACTACTCCTTCCTATTTGTTTTACAGCAGTAACATCTCAGCCACATTCACTGCTCCTCCAGAAGCTCATATATAGAATAACAATGTATCATCAGGAGCGTGGCCTGTGTCAATGCTGAACTGCATGACAACCCAGTTTTTCAGATCTATCCTTGCGGACAATTAACTTTACAGGATCACAAATGGTAGCTGCAATTTCACTTTCAACATATACCCATTGCTTCAGGTTTGAGATTACTGTATTTGGCCTTCTCTGGACCTAAACACATCGTGGTTTCTTCTTGTTGGCAAGCATTAATGGTTTGGTTAGGGATAAACCATTTCTTGATAAGATATCAATTCGTCATCTCACTGAATAAGGCTCTGAATCATTCGTATTTGTGGTATTGACAGCCTTCTCCGTAGATAAATTGCCAATGGCATTGATACAATTACTGCCAGCTCGCCGTGATGTTTCTGTGTTGTCCACAGAATGTTGATGCTCAGAATTAATAACGTGCTCCCCAAAAACACCATTGGCTTCAGAACCTGGCGTAGCTGAGGCAGGTGGAAGGGGGGTCTGCTTCTTCTGTAAATCCATGCATTTACTAGCCAGACTTGCCGAAGCCCCAATCTTAACACTAGTAATTCTTGTTTCTATTGTTTCTTGTGAATCTCCCCATCAGATTGTCTGCAGTCCACTGTATTCACTATGTTTCGCTTCACTGCAGATATCTTTAAGGGCTCATCATCCTCTGTAGGCCTATCGGGTTCCTTAGGTGGAGTATTGAAATCGTCATCGTCATCGTCGGCATAGTCCACAAGTCCACCAGATTTAGACCTGCAACACAAACAATTTAGACTTCAGAACTTTTGGAATTTTGCGTGAATCATGATAAGATTTTACAGCTTGCCATTGATTAAAATAAGAGAGCAATAGGAAAGCAACACACATTGGAAATGGATCATCGTCTCAAACTGTGTACAGAGGCATAATACCTTGAGGAAACACCATCAGCTTCACTGCCATTGGCCAGTTTAGTCCTACTGTCTTGATTCTGGAAATATTTAGTCCGGCAGCCTGAATCTTCTTCGTCACTAATAAAGAAAAATATCATGTCATTTTACAAATCATAATGCAATTTCTGAACTTTAGAGAACTCTGAAATGGAACACTCTAGTGCAAAGGGAAGTTGATCACTTTTCTATATAGCAAAATAATGAAGCAATCAATGATAAAAGTCAAAAATAAATGTAGTGAACCTGTCCTCATTGAAATAGTCTTCCTCTTCCTTCTCAAGGCCTCTTTCTTCTGCCTTCTTTCTCATGTCAGGCACACTGGCACTTAATTTCGTTTCAGCACTCTCCAAGTACTTGCAAGAACCAAATAAGAAGGCCATCTCATTTGACAGCAAATATAATGATGAAATGGGTGAGCAGACAGCATTACAATCAATAGCACTCCATCTGCACACAAACTTAACTAAAGACCAAAAACCACATTCAGATCTCGCATTGACCTGTAAGTTTTCTGATGCCTAAATTGTGCATGAGATTTTCCAAACAGTTCATATTTGATAAACATGAACTAAAATGTTCAGTTTTGAAAAAAAAATCTCAGATGGCTTTCACTTGACCTGTAAGTTTTCGGATGCCTAAGTTATACACAACGTTTTCCAAACAGTTCATATTTGATAAACATGAACTAAAATTTTCAGCTTTGGAAAAATAAGTCTCAGATGCTTTTATTCTGTTTTCAGAATTAAAATCTCAAGTCGCATTTTTTGCTTGCTTTTGTATGATTATATTGGAAACAAAAATGGCATTGCAATCCATGGTGCAGCATCAAGACATGAAGTGTACACAAGAAAAGGCTCAACCTGCTGATACTTGAGTCTGAAGACCTGAATACTCTCAAAGTGTTCGAACTTCATAAGTTGATCCCAAAAAGACTTGTTAGCATATATAATAAGTTGTTTTAGACCTTCCTGCACAAGAAAGAATTATATGAATAAGTCAAAATCAATTAATTATCAGGTAGTTCCGTAGTTCTGAACTGAACATGTACCTTCCGTATGTATTCCAACAGTTCAAGTACTCCTGACTGTAGCATGTTATATCTATCCCCATTTTCAACAAAGGCATCAATTATTGGTTTGAATAAGTTCAACTTGACAACATGGCGAATAATAAAATCGTCCTACAAGAGAAAACGAAATATTAACTGTGATCCAAATAATTGTAACAAGGCATTCACATTACTTTATCGCTTGAAATCAGGATTTACTTGCTGGTCAATTGACTGGCTGATATAAGCCACAAGTACATATATCGTTTTGCTGATAATCTAACATGTAAAGAGGTAATTGGACCAAGACAACTACTAGACAAGTACAATTCAGGAACAAACAGTAAATTCAGGCAGAAGAGTCCTGCTCAAAATTCAAGCAGGCCCATCAACATGCTGAATATACGATCAAATGGTAAAAATTATGCACATCTGTATTATGCATAAAGACAAAATGCAAACCCTTAGGGTAGCATCTTTGTATGTTGGAAACATGTAGTAGGGCACAATAAGTAGTCAAAAGTGGTAAGTGCATGCAGTACAGACATTCTTTTCTGTATCAGTCAGATGTTTGATGCATTGAGTGATTGGATTATTGAATGATCAAAAACATTCCATGGTGCCATACATTTTAGAAAATGCCAGAAGTGCATAATTTAAGGGAACATCAGATTTGAATTTCCTTCACCAGTCAAACTAAGAAGTGCAAGATGTTTCTGAAGTCAATAACATCTTACATTTCTTGATATAGTAGTTCGCATAAATCTAACAGCTGCAACAACCAAAAACTTCTCCCTCCGTCGAGTCAAGGCAAGGATTTTCTCTATCACATTGTTCATTAGAAAGTGGCACCTACAAGATTATATGATGCCCACTTAGCAAGTGCATAAAAATGAATAGAATTGGACTGTTGGAAAAATGGAAGATGTTTGCATGGAACATTACTTAATTTTGTAGGGATGATGAACTATACAAAAGCATAATAGTTCACAAACATTTAACAAAATTTCGGGCCTAGTACGGTGCACTTCAGTTTCAGTATTTCCAGCTGAGTTAGATGTTCTCGAAATGTTCCCCAGAGGACAAGATGATGCTATTACGTCAACCAAATAGTCAAGATGCTTTTCATAGAAAATCTCAATAACAGTGTCTGTCTGCACCAGAGGGAAAAGGAGTTAGTACCAGCTGATTCTGATAAAAAATAGGTTCAGTGTTGGTCATTTTGAAATTTGAATGCTTTAGTACAGCCAAATAATGCTGACAGAAAGCTACATCTCAAATAAAAATAGCAAAATGCAAATTATCCATCAAAAGCATACACATCACAATAGTTAAAAGTAAAACAAGGAAGGAATCAAATGAGCAGCAACAGGTTTTAAACAACTCACCACCAATGTTACTAAACTGAATGTTTCTCTGAGCGTCACATATGTTGTCCCTGCAATGAACCACCGAAAGCCAACAATACAAAATAAGACATCAGTGCACAATGCACAATTGAAGAAAAATGGAAATTAGACCATATGTCATTTTATTGCATTACCATATGTAGGAGCACCCTGCAGCTTCCTGAAAGCTCAGTGCTAATTCTGTTGCTGCTTCTGGATCCCTCCATGAGATGATTGTTTCTAACAAAGAAAATGGTTAAAGAAAGTCAGTTAATATAAACAAATGGTTAACTTGTTGTAAAAGTAAGTGCAGTAGTTCACCTTCTTGCTTTCTGTAGATGTCTTCAGATGTAATGTTGTGGATGAGCAGTGTTTCATTGTCCTCTTCATCCAAAACAGTTAAGCAAAAAATCTTTAGAACCCTGGAATCAACCCCGAAAAAAAGGCTCATGAAAGCTCCAGAAATGTTAGCCCCACAAATCAGAAAGGTAGCATGTTTACAGAATACCATGTTGCCATATAGACTGTATCATGGTTATCAACTTCATGTTCTAGCTCCACATGCATTTTATTTTAAATTCTTATACCTCCTCCAGTCATAGAAGTATAGAACTAAAAGGGAGTCGTTTCAGGATGTGAGCAGTCAACACAAGATAGCTTTTACCATAGTTATTGTTTAGAATATAGATTTTGGACATATGAAAAAGACATAGCCAAATTTGTCTTAACAAAAGCTTCCATAATATTATACTTGTGTAGTTTTTTTAATATATGCAACAATACTGAATAGTAAAAGTTGTCTTGTTGAGTTTGAAAAGTCAAAAACCGACTTCCTTTTATGACTGGAGGGAGTATCTTTTAGAATTTTACTCACCATACATCACCATAGCTGGGGCGAGTTTTTTCCAATAGCTATATTAACATGGCAACTGTAACACAGATGTACAGACCAAATTTATGGTGGATCAAGTGTCTCAACTGCAGATCTAGGTGAGTTTATTCCCATAGTTTGAATAGTTTGAACAGCATATAAACCTAAAGAAAGAACCAAGCTAGCAACTCCAAGTGAACACCATTCCGGAAAGCAAGGACTAAAGCTCAACTAAGCTGCTATGCAACTCCCCTAGTTTTGGGTGGACTTATGCAAATTTGGACCTTGTGGGGTTACAGTAGTACCATGAGATGAATTTATGTCATTAAGTGTGGCTTCTAATGTATAAGGTTCCACAAAGCAGCAAATTATTGGTGGCATAAAATGCACTATACTATTGCCACTATTTTTAATATAAACACTTTGAACAGAAAGGAAGTATAGTGATTCGCAACTTGAATCATTAAATTAAATTAATATTAGAGAAGCTGTTAATGGTGTAGCCAGTTATTAAAAATGGCATGAGAAACGACCAACAGAATATTGTCAAAAGAATAAACAGAAATGAAAAGCAGAGTAGGTTATAGCGTAACAGTAAGCAAACTACGCTTGCTGGAACTGAGTAACAGAAATATATAGTAGAGCCATCCTTATCGACACAGAACAGTACCTCAGTGGAGTCAATAGATACATGCCCTGTACCCTGATCATCCCACTTCCCTCCATCAGTCAAACGGTACACTTTCACACGCTGGAACAATAAGCAGATATTGATACAGTTATTGATATGATCTGGTAACTATATACATGGGAACAACTTCCCCTCCGTTCTCATCATCAGAATAAACTCACAAAAACTCACTCGATAATATCGTTCAATATGAAGTAAGATGACCCAATCCTTCATAAAACACCAAATTGCCCGCTCTTAAAGCATCAAACATGGATGTAGGGCACGTGCTATTCCAGACACTCCCCACCCTCCCCCAAGCTGAACTCGAACAGGTCCCTTCCAGAACCAAACAATTCATAGCCTAGAATGGGGAACCACCGCACGACCACTCCCTGGATAGGATAACAGCCTGCAGCCGCGGGTGGATCTGCCGAACGAATACGCCGGCAATTGAAGCGCCCCGATACCCTACATAGTAGTCGAGAAGCGCGCGAACTCTTACCTTCATGCCGCTGTTGCGCGCCTCAGCCGCGGCCTCCGCCTCCCGCCGCTCCTGCTCCCCCATGTGCCGCCGTCCCCTCCAGAGCCGCCTAAGCAAACCAGAGAGCCTCTCCGCCGCTGGGCGCTTCTCTAGTGGTTGGAGCTCGGGGAGGGCGGCGAAACCCTAGCCACCATGAACGAGCTGCCCGAGCCCTTCCGCCCTCCCACGTTTTCCCGATCAGTTCACTGCCCTCCTATAGAAGAGAGGATTTTGGGTGATTTGGCGGAAGACATTGGCCACGGACACGGCAGTTGGACGAGCGATTATACTGTAATTCTGTCAGCTGTTAGGGAATATTATGCGGTGCACGTGCGCATTTCAACAACCTGGTGAACATCCCAAACAAGAGAACTTGGAGGTTGGGGCACCTGCTAGTGTAGTGTAGGTACAAAAATGTCATTATTAGAAAGAAAGAAGAATACATCTTTGGTTGGTGGTTTGATATATAAGATATGCATAATTTTATCTGAGCTGTTGGTATTTGTCACAATTACATGAATGCAATTTACTACTACATTACTACATAACCCATGGTCTTCACTCGTAATTTTGTTACCGCTTTAATCTCTTACACAAAGGTTTTGAGTGTTTGAATGTTGAGGTCTAGTAACGGCTAAAGCCTGTACAAACATCTCCCTTTCTATCTTCAAGAACTAGAGAAACAACTGCATATAACAAAATGAAATCTACCAACTTGCTGGTAAAAGTTGAATCAACCAAAGATTTTGGTAAAAAGAATCAGCCAGAGTGAAGAGATGAAGAGGAGGACAACTGAGGAAGAGGCATTGCTAGTGTTATACTTGATCGTCGTTGTCACCACCGTCACTGCCACCGCCACTGAGCTTGACATTATCATCATCGAGCTTTGCCTCTGCCACAACAGTCACTATCATCACATTCATCGAGCTTGACTATGGCTCGCCAAGCTTGGCTCTACAGCCTTCAATGCTTTCATCTGTTAGTGACAAAAAAGAATTATCCACCTTATAGATAATTTAGCTTTGGCATTCTCTGATGTCGCATCATAGACCACGTATGCAACATATGTGATAAAAAATGCCTAAGAATTATGCACATCAGCAAAATCACCCAACCAAACCATGTCAGGGGTTGTTTTATCCTGTTTAGAAACATTAGGGTGTTAAAATGGTGTTTTACAAGATAAGAGAGTTATTTAGACCTTTCAATTGTTGGGTGTAAGATCAGTTCTAATGTTACACTCATATATGGTTTCCATATATTCTGTCACCTACAAAACTAATTGTAAACATAACTATCTTAACGCATATAACACTAATTTAATATGTCAATTTAGTATTGTCCCTCTTTTATTACTTTCTAGATATTATATAGAGATTGAATCTTATACAAGATATATTTTTCTCATCTTTCCTTATTTAATATTCTCTCTACCTCAATAATTTTATTGCAAATACAGTAGTCTAATACAAGTAAAATGTCAATTCTACATATAAAGTACTCAAATTATTTTTAAATTTTATTACTTATTCCTCCATCTAACCGCTTTTGAATCCATACTCACCAAACCAATCTGAGGAAGATATTAAAGTCTTTTTTATATTTCCTCAGTATATATGTATAAATCTAAATATTACTACATTTTAGGACTGATCAAATATATTGTTAGATTATCTTATATATAAACATACTATTTAGCAATATAAAAACTATATTAGTTATTTAGCTGAGTAGTATGGATCAGAATTAGGAGGCAGCCGGGCCCACATCCAGGCATTCCCTCACTTCAATTCTCACGCCCAGCTGTTAATGCCTTCCTCCCTCCCTACCCTCTCCCCACCAAAGCATAGAATAGACGGACAAGACAACAGGGAGAGATTCAGATCCACCCGCGTCCTCGTTTCTTCTCTCCCACCACCACCACCCACACCCCAGATCCCTCTCGTCCACCCATCGCTCCGGCTATCTCCGCCGCCGTCCTCACAGGCAGCGGCGCCAGG
>KE373022.1:170703-186282 GCA_000418225.1 Zizania latifolia | reverse complement strand
CACGACATGACTACACCTTGTGCCCCGGACAGAAAACGTGCTGGAATTGACCCATCAATCGAAGAACAGTATGCTCCACACGCGCCACGACACGTGAGGACTCCACGTGGTCTGGGCTGGTTTGCCTCGTTGGTATGAGCCTACTGCCTTATCTCATATTTCTTACTACAATTTCCCCTATTTTCTCTCTCTTTTTCAATTATGTTTGTTCCTTTTTTCTGTAGCTCTAAAAAATATCAAAACCATTTAAGGCTATGTAAAACCTCACATGTGACATACTATGATATTTTCATAAAAAAAAGACGAGATACATGATATACCTATGTGAAACAGGTAAAGTACTTACTCTTCCGTCCTGTTTTGATCTATATCTAATGGAAAAAAAAATAATTTAACTTTGATCTATATATTATTTATCAACTTATCAATACACGTATGATGATTATTTGGGTTTCACATGTATGCACGGTTGCTAGTGGCCAACACAATATTTTATGCATGTTTAAAGAACTAGTACTATTTTATTTTTATTAGATTTTTGGATGACGCGTTAGAAGATATTTCTTGGTCTCGATGTCGGACTCTTATACACATATCAAAATCGGACGGAGAAAATACATTATAAAAATGACATGCTCATGGCACCGGTGGCGGAGCCACTCCTAGCCACCTTGGGCAGCCGTCCGGGCTCGTCGGCGAATGCGCTATAGAATTTTAGTATTATTTTAGAGATTAAAAGTAGAATTTTTATATAAAATACTAAATGTAGTTAGATTTATTCGGACTCGAAAAATTTCTTAGCTCCGCTACATGGCACCGCTATAAAAATCTGATAGTTCGTAATACATGTCCAAAATGCTAATGGTACTCGAAATACAAAATGAGTCTAAATTATAATTTTTATAATTTAAAAATATATCATCACTACGAAAGGAGAGTCAGAGACACACACGAGAAATTAAAAAAAAAACATAGAGAGGAGGAAACTTCGAACCAACACGGCGACACGTATGAAAATTCTAGTTTTCTTGAGGGTTCAATCAATAAAACAAACCGACTCGCTGTACCGTCGTCATCGCCACCGAAGTCTACTTCCTCGTTCCTAACCCCGTGTCGCCCGATTCCCGCCGCCGCCGAGCTCGCCGGAGAAGCGGAGGCAAGCGCTCGTCGAGAGGAGGCAATGAGGCCGCCGCAGTCGGCCAGGGGCGGCATCGACATCGAGGCGTGCGCGCGGCCGATCGCCGTCGACCACCGCATCAAGCTCCCCTACTACTTCCGCATCGCGGGCAACCTCCTCCGCCAGGTGAAGCCCTAGCCCGTCTCCGGAATTCCAACGTGGGGGGAGCCCCTCCTGGGGCTCCGGATCTCTCCCTTCTGTTGATAAAAGTGTTGCATTCCTGTTAGTTTAATTGCGCGATTGGCGGTAGTTCTGTTTGGTTAGGCTATTGGAATCGATGAACGGGCGATTGTTTTGTTACGCGATTAGCGTGGATTGTTTCGATTCCGATGCCAAATTATGTTAAGCTTTCCTGCTTTGGTGTGGTTTGCGCAGGCTAAGATATATCGGGAAGAGAAGAACGTCGTCGACTTGTATGTCATCCTCCTTAGATACTCGAGGTGGGTAGGTCACTGACTGATCTTGATATTTTGTTCTTAGTGTCGAGCTCCACTGTCACACCTGAAGCTTGTGTGGCTGCAGCTTGATTTGCGAGACGATTCCGAAGCATCGTGACTACCACACATTCAAGTTGAGAGAATCGGATTTCTTCAGGCTTTCCCCACATAACCAAGCCGTAATTCCTCTCACAAGATCACTTTACTACTGTCTTTATGGTTTTAAGTTGTCTATTGGAAATTCCAGTTGATTGCTTTGAATTTTGGATAAGGATACCTTTTTTTTCTCTAGATGTCTCTGAGTGACTGGTTTTTTTTGTAGAAACTCATTGATGTGCTCAGTGAGCTTGAGTCACTGAAGCCACTTGTGCAGCAGCAAATCACTGTGCATAACAGACTGAGTGGAGGTACTATCCAATCTAATACTATAAATGCAACCTATGGTGTAAATAATAAAGCAGAGCAGCATATGGCAACCCCATATACACCTCAGGTATATTTTGTTCTGGTTATACTCTTACTATACTGTCGGCCTGTCAGATTCTCAAGTGCTAGTCCAGGTTTACTTTCTTACTCTTTTCTTATTCAGCCATTTGTAGGAAGCAATGATGGATCATTACAAAGATTTGTCCCTGGTGGGAAACATCAAGTAGCACCGTTAATGAGTACCCAACATGATAGACAGATCCACAAACAGTATGTGTATATTTTGGTTTAAATTTATGTGTATGATTTGGGTGCTTCATTTGTTATAAATATACTGCAGGCATTTATTGATTTTCAGAGTGAATCAGTAGTACACACTGAAGAAAGGGAACCCAGTTGACATGTTTACCAGCTTACCCAAAACATTGTAGAACTTGATCGATTCAATTTGTTAAGACTTAAGACAAAAGTTTTGCTTATAGGGAACACATCATTCACATTCAGTATTAATTTTGAGAGTGCAGGAATCTCACTGTTTTTTATTTATGAAATATAGCATATCCTTAAATATCGGTTGGTTCACACCAAACAGGGTCATAGCTGATAGTTCATTGATGCGCATCAGGTTACAGGTCTAAGTCTTTGGTCAGTACGAGATTTTCTAAAATCTAGCTCCAGTTGTGTTTACCAATGAAAGACCATTGTTTTTCTTGCAAGAATCAGCTGTGTTTATCAATCAATTGTAGATGATCTACAATTCGATAAGTTGATGAACATATTAAGTTCTACACTGCTCCAGGTTTTGGTATTTTGGTAATTAGTGATTCTGCACGTCATTGTTGTAAAATGTAAAGCTTTTAACTGTTAAGCATCATTCATTATATAACAAGATGAAACACTGAGGAAGGCCAGTTGGCTTGCAAAATAAGTTATATTTAGTCAATTTATGTGCTTTGGCAGAGTTATAACAATAATATTACTTCTACTTGCATGCCTCTGACTAAGTGTTTTCTTTGTTTTATTTGACTCTCTTAACAGACTAGCAGTGTACTTTCTGTAAAATAGACATCCATTATTTATCCCTGACATATCGGTAGCCAAGTGTTAGATAGTTTTAATGTTACTAAAAACCTTTCCATTTGCTGTTTATATTAAACAGGCTTGTAAATCTGCCTTTTCCAAAAGAAGAAACATTAGCTAGACACTCCATATTGGGACCCAATGGTCTTCATGGGCAATGGACTGGACCTGTTACTGCAGTCAAGGTATGGTTGTTTTCCTTTTGTTTTCTAAATGTGTCTGCTTGAAAATTTAACCACACAGAAGACAGCCATAATCTTATGGATTTCCTTACTGCTTGTTTCAGGTTCAGTATCCAAGCAATCTTGAACTAATACAAAGTGATGTCTCTAGGTGAGAATTTAGGTGTTCAGAGCTTCATATCTCTAAAGTGAATTTATCTGCTCGTCTCTTTTTTGTTTTCCAAGTTGTGTGCTCCACTCCTTTGAAATCACAAAAATGTGATTTTATTATTCGTATCATATGACGTTGTCACTCCCCTGCTTCTGCAGTTTATTGCCAGCTATCTTGAACCAAGATGGTCTGAATGGTCCCGGTACAATATCCATGAATAGCACTCAAAATGGCAATGATGATATGACATCTGTTCTGTCTCTTGATGATGGTCGATGGTCTAAGCCAGTAGAAGAACACACCTCTGTGCCTTCTGCTAGTCTGGAAGAAGAATTATCCCAATTGAATATCCGACAGCCTTCACCTCCTCCAGTCTTGGCAGAGCTAGAGCACAAACCAATTGCTCCATCGGAAGTTGCTGATCCAACACCAGGACTAGCTATCACAGAAACCGGGCGATATCAGAACTTGCATGTTGTAAGTTGAAATATTCACTATCCTTTTGAAAGATTAAACTATAATATTGTTCTGGACCTACAGCTTTGCAACAAGCACATGAATATGGCTCTTCTATTCTGCATTTTATTTGCAAGTGATGTGTACTGTTGACATAATTTGACTGATATTTTCAACATTACTTTCTTGGTAGCCGGTGAAGTTGATGGAGTGTTTTCTAAGGGTTGCTGAGGCAAACACTAAGAGAAGTTTAGAAACGTGTGGGGTTCTTTGTGGTACCCTGGTATGTACTATCCCCAAAGGAAATAGGAAGAGCAATGTGACTGGACCACTTACATTTTATTGTATTTTCATGTAGAAAAAGAGAACCTTCTATGTGACTACCTTAATAATTCCAAAGCAGAAGTCTACATCTGATTCAGTAAGTTGTAAATATTTTATATTACTGTCTTGTGTTGCATGCTTCTTAGTTTAAGTTATTTGTGCTGTATTAAATGGAGTACATAAATTGTGGCACTTGGGATTACTGAATTACATGGTTTCTCTATTTTACAGTGCGAAGCTACAAACGAAGAAGAACTATTTGAAGTTCAGGACACGGGCTCACTTTTCACTCTTGGTTGGATTCACGTAAGTCTGGTTTAGTGAAACTTCGATACCACAGATGCTTTATGTTGTTTTCTCAAGTCAATAGGGTACACCTACTGTTTTCCCTAAAAAAGGTACCTGCAGCCTGTGGTATATTAGTGTATTTGCAATAAATTTAAGGATTACTGATGAAGATGAACAGCTTTACATTAGTAATCCAACTTTATAACTCCTTTAACAAAATAATTGAAGACAAGCTGCTTCTCTACCACGAATAAGGCCAGAACGTCTGCTTAAACACTGGGGATAATTTGGAAAGGTGGATAATATAATACTAAATTCTTCAGCTGCATGCTGGCTGGTATGTTTTTGGAAACTTATTGGTAGAACCGTAGAATGGACACTCAGCTGCCCATATTGGAGAGAGACATTCTTGGTACATGCCTAATGTTGTCATTCATATTATCAGGCTGGGGTTCTCGTCAGCATCTATTAGCAGTGCATGATTCAGTGATTTCTCTTTGTTTTAGGTAAATTTACAGTACGGATGAACATGACCTTGAAATTTGACTAGTGTCCACAGCATTACATGTACTATATTGTTGAATGTCAGAATATTTTGGCCAAAATATCATGCATTTTTCATGCACAAATAGGGCAGTGCCTATGCTTGTGTTAATATTTACTATAGTGCTTTCAAGATATTCCTTAATCATGACACTCAGTATCTCATCTCATGCAGCATTTTTTGTTTTCATGTACCAGAACAACTAAGCATATAATTTGTTGGGCCTGCTTGCTTTTCTCGTGTTAAAAGAAAATATTTATTCTGACATCACTTTTATGTTCTTTGTCAGACACATCCAACACAGTCCTGCTTCCTGTCTTCCATTGATCTCCACAATCATTATTCTTATCAGGTAATGTTGGCAGATTGGTTCTCACATACCATTACTACTTGATGTCACACTTTATAATATCATTTATCTTGCAATTTTCTTGTCGATCTCAGTGAGGAAAACACTAAACAAACGCATGTCGATGCATACTAAAATCTTGTAGTTCTAATTATTATCAAGATGTTCTTTAATATTGAAACTATAAATATCTGTAGTGCATGGTTCATGCTATATTGGTTCCTGACATTTGCCGTTTTACCATGTGCTCATGGCACAATTTTTGTACTGTCTGTTGATTCTATTTAGAATATCATTGCAGACCCTAACATCTTTAGACTCAACAGTATGCTATGATGGTTTCAGTTCTATATATTCTTGTGTTCAATAATTAGTAATAGGTATGTTCCTCTAATTTTCTTAGTATATGCTGGCTGCTAAACTGAAAAATGTTATTTCTGCATCACAATTTTCTGCCTGAAACCTTTTTGAGGGGAAAACACATTGTTTTCTAATTGTTCATGTGTTTGGCGCTTGTTTTGTACCAACAGGTCATGTTGCCTGAAGCAATTGCGATAGTAATGGCACCTACTGACACAACAAGGTACGCCATTTGCTCTGTTGACACTTGTGTTCTGTCATCAGTGTTTTGCGGTCAATTTTTACCATCACTAGTCAATCATGTAGATTTGCATCCGTGGATGCCAAATTACTAATTTTGAAGTAATTTTAGTTCGCATCATGGAACTGAGGTAAAAAATTGTGCAATCTTTTCATCTGTGCCAAGTAGTTCAGTTTCATGCTTTACAGCTAAATTATTCACCAATAACAAAGGAAAGGCTTAATTTTACTGTTTTTACATCCTCAACCAGTACATTGTTAAGCTACACTTACTGGTTTGATGAAAAATTTTAAATCCGAATTAACATCCTCTATGACGGCTGCTTGGTAGTTCGTGAAATCCTGCCTATGGGTCGCATCAGATGATCGTGTGATCTGTTTTGTTTGAACAGGAAACATGCTATATTTCATCTCACCGATCCTAGTGGTATGGGTGTAATCCATGATTGCCCGGAGAGAGGATTCCATCCGCATAAGGCTCCTCTAGATGGCTCATCAATCTATGAGCATTGCTCCCATGTGTATATGAACCCCGATATGAAGTTTGATATGATTGACCTTCGATAATGGTGAGGATTCTCAACTTCATTCGTGCAGACTTGGACTGGCAGCTGAACAAATTGGATGCCATTATTTTTTAACTATGCTGAAGAATCGCAAATATCGATCTAAGTGATTGTACATAGAGTTATAGAGTTTTGTTGAATCAAAGATATTCGGTGACTATTGGGTATTTATGAATTTATTGAATTTGATTATACTCTCTTACCCCTCAAGATGACGCTTGTAACACTAGATGAGGGGGAAATGCTAAATCTCTTTTTATTTTCATGCGAAGCCAATTGTTATATCTTGAATAATTGTTGTTTTAGCGCTATCTTTTTTACTTTACTTTTATTTTATTTTGTGGTGTTGGTTTATTACGGTATGTACAGTAGTTCTATCTTCTATGGGGACTATCTACAACTTTCTTCCTACATTGACTACAAGATAGAAAAAATACGTAATGTTTGACTTTTTTAAGGTCTTAGGTGTAACTTTGGCTATGGTTTTGTATTAGAATAACTATATATATTTTAAAAATATATGAGATTGTGAAAGTAATTTTGAGATAAATTTACTTATACTATGTTTATGCTTGTAAACTTTTAAAGTCAATGATGAACAAAGTATTTTTTGCCTGGACTCCTGGAGGTAGTAATAGATAGACGTTTCTAAGTGAGCTTACAACCGACTGTAAAATAATAGAAAGTAACTCTTTCATCTCTCGTGGTCACGCTCTGCTAACAAAAATGTTGCATACGGCATAGTTTTTCAAGACGGTAGAGAAGCACTATGCCCTTAAAGGCGTTCAAAGTATAATTAATACAAAACACTATATGTTATAGGCTAAACTTTATGAATGATTATGGGGCTATATGTTAGATTTAGAAGATGCACATATAATTAATACAAGATGCTGGAGTATCTTTTAAGGAGAGTGTGGTAAGGTGCCCTCATCACTTATATGTGGTTCCGCCCGTCTATAACGTGATCATCTTAGTGATGGTTTGTCCAGAGTAAAGTTTTGATCCTAGTCTGCTAGATTCCCAGTTTCCTCGGCCGGTCGACCCAAATCCGAGTATATCTAATATTTGGCTCCTTGTCATTGGGCTTATGACTTTATGTCCATAATGATGCCAAAGTTTACACTCAAGGACACGGGATATGTTGTCCATATGTAAGCTAACTTGGAAGTGTATTTAGTATGGCAACGCCTCTTGCTAGTGGTGACTGACAGAGTGGAATTGAGATGGAGCGATTGAGAGAAGGGAGAGGGGAATTGGTTTCGAGTTAGACTTAAGACTTGTCTTCAGTATCGTTAGGAATAGAGATATAAAAATGAATGAGTTTCAGATTGGACCATTTTTCTTACATAAGTTTACTCTGGACCCCTTTAACATATATTTTCAGTTTGGACCTCACGCTCTTGATTTTTATTTTACTTTAGGCATTCTTTTGTCAACACCATGCAGAGGCAACAGGGGCATGACTAGGGGACATATAGTCTATAGTCAAAGTATTTATTAAATGGGCTTCTAAAGTGGAAGTTTGGTAAGAATAGGGGTCTAATATAAAATTCACTGTAAAAATCTTACCTCAACTATTTTTCGTTGTAAAAAGTGGTGCTACATAGGATAGATTTTAATCTGTAAAAATATAGTATGCATTATATGCCTATATGGTGTAATTTATAGTTGAATGGCGTCACAAAACGTATGCAAACAAGAATTAGCTAAACTACTCAGGTCACAAATAATAAAAGGCTTTAAATTATTCCATTCAATGGCTAACCAGACATAACGACAAGCTTATTTGGTGTAAACAAAATCGAAAACAATGATCAAAATGACCTTCCCCGACTGAAGATGCAACCAATCGATTATGCCATTCCAGAGCTTCAGAGTAAACACAGCCTAACTGAACCCAGTATCCTATCACCCAGCAGCCTACGGACAAAAATGGGGGCAAGGCCCCTGAGGAGCTAATCCAAGTAGAAGAGTGTTACGATCTTCCGGAGATTCTTTGCCTCCTGGCAAGTCTCCATCAGCAGCTTGCTGTCATGGAACGCAAAACATATCACCTGTTGGACCTTCGAGATGATGTCCATGTTGCATAACCTGAAGATTATAATAGCTATTTAGCACCAGTAACTGCACATTCAAATTGCACCAATAACTACTAAGCATATTTTGGTTCATGTGGGAGGCAGTGGATTAAAGATTACCTAATTGGTATATATGAATTTATTTTGTGTAATGGTGCCAGGCAAATATTTCATATCTTAAGAAGTTATCTGGGATAAAAACTGCTAAGAAAAAAATTGATGATATTCCTTACAATAAAATATCAAATGTGACAACCGGGGTGTTCAGAATACCGTGTTCTCAAACTACCGGTGCATAATAATAAGTTGAGGCAAAATCCCATCAAGAGAACCTGAAGCTAAACAACAGAGTAATAGAAAGAGCACAGATCAAATATTCCATGACTACAGAATAACTTTCAAAACATTCTACATAGAGATGAGTGACAATACCTAAGGACATAAATTTGATAAAAATAAATAGACCATAAATATAACTTGAAAAGGTAGCCGACAAACCTGCTTGCCTCGATTAGTGGTAGATGGTCATACTGGGGTTTCTCAATCAAGTTTTGTACCTAGAAAATTTACAAATGTCACTAAATCATATTCAGCTTACCATATAAAAAAGATTTATATTCCTGAATCCTGATGGTATCTCAACAATTTAAGATATTTTTTAGTTCTGTCATTCTGTTTAAACAAAACCTTAACTTATCCTAAAAAAGATGATGTTGAAGCTTCATAAAGACAGCTAGGAAACATTCTAAGAACAAAAAAAGAATACGAATATCTGATGTAAGACAAAGCATATGGCAAGCAAAACTAAAGATTAGGGGACTGGAGAAGACAAGATAAAACTCTAGCATATTAAAGGGTGAGGTGTTATTCTATACAGAGTTGTGGTGGGCATTGATTAAGCAACCTTGAAGTAATAGAAAAACACAACTAAAGAAATGCATGCATTTCCAAGTTCTAAGGTGACTCATTTCTAAGTTCTGGTGACAACTCCCCTGATAATGATTATCATCACTTTGACCATAATATAGATTCAATAAACACAGATCATTCACAAGTTGATGGAAGAATTTGTTTCATGAGTTCATGTTCTCCCATTTCACATAGAGTTCCCACTTAATTCATCCTAAGACAAGAAATCTAGCAACACCAAATCACAAAACAGAAAGACCAAAAATACATAGTACAAAAGACAAACTGGTGCATGTAGAGCTCTCCGGTAAAACATTTTTGATAAAAGCAGTATAAGATTAAAATATCATGAAATCTTACTTTAGATAAAAGCTCTTGGCTTTCAGGTGGTTGCTTCTTCAGACTTTGAGGCAAAATTACAGTGAGCAACTCTGGCTTTTCAGCCCTTAAAGCACCCCGGATAACAGCAGCATTAGTTCCAGAAGCACCGGATGTGAATATATGATTTTTCTGCAGGCAACAAATAATATTAATTAGAGTAGTTGAGGAATCAAAGATTTGATGAACAATTAACACATAAAACTCAATGACATACTGTTATGACCATAGCATAGCTCAGGATCTCAATAAGTTGTTGATGCATAAATCCCATATTGCGGGTACCAAAAAAGCCTATAGCTCGTGGTCCTTGCTGCTGAATAGCCAGCAACTCCTGCATTACCACTAAGTGAATGAGACCACTCTATAAGATAAATAATTTCATATAAGTTATGCTATTTATCATTCATTAGATGATGATGAACAGCATGGAAAATATATGATGGCCCCAAACATATTTCAGAGAAGTAATGGGCAAAAAAAAAAATAACTTTGTTAATTGAACAGCCAAGACATAACATGGAAAGAAAAAGCCACCTGCAGGTAATCTAGATCTGGGATTGACTTGTACTCTGAAGTAGCCACCGTCGCAGTACCCCTAACGAGAGTCTCAACTTGAGTAGGAATATTTGAACCATTATCATCGTCTGGCCCAAACATAAGAGCATCATCTCTTCCTTGATCCCTTACACCATCTTCACGCCCATCTCTTCCCATGTATCCGCAGAGAAACTATACGAGCACAATAAAAACAGCCCCTGGCAGTAAATCATTAGTGAAAAACGATTATATTACATCATTCTAGCATTAATGATTCTAAGTTGCAGTTTTTATTTTGCAGCCTTGCTCAATTGTCAAATTTGATCAAACTCATCAAGTCATTCTGGATATGGAACAACATGTCAGACTCTTCAGAAGTATAGCATGTGGGGAACACCCAAGGACTTCTGAACTAAAAGAACACCGGTGGACTGTATGGTTTAAGGAATCAAACCAATGTAGGATGAGTTGGTCCATCATGGGATACTCGCATGATTTTGGTGAGATGATCCCATTCCTCATTTATATACAAGGATGTGTTTTTGAGGGATGGCTGACCAACCCATCCCATTCCCCAAGCCAAATAAGTAGTTAAGTTTGGAGTTAGGATCAAGATGGTCCGTGGACCAAGTTCTCAAGTAAAGTGACTCTAGATTAGCCTTTGAGACTAAGCTCACCACACACTTTGGTTCTACATCTGGCAAGCAGTACAATATAAACACTTTCTTCATGCAGCATACATTAACATTATTGATGTGCAGTTTTTTTTACTCTTATGAATTGTGGATTCTAACATCCCAACCATAAAGATTTGTATAAATGACTACAGTCTGTGGCTGGTGGCCGTGTGCCATTTAATTAACCTAGGTTTGCAATTGAGGTGCGTAACTATCTGAGGGGTGAAGTGTGCAATAAACTTGCCTGAATCAACCATACTTCTGCCCTGACTTAATCCCAATTGTAGAACTTCCACTTGAAACAAGACACATGGTAGAAAGGAATGAGTGACACGGACACCATTCATAAAAACGACATAAGATCTAGCTCCTAGCAAAGGGCAGTAATACACACAAGACCATGATTACTGTGGAACACAAAAAAGCTTCAGTTTTTAATAAATGTCTCATCCATCATACTGCTCCTTCCATTTCGCGATGTTTGTCTACTCTCTTAGGATGTATCATTTCAAAATTTTCAAAAGAAGGATTTTTTACTGTTTTGGCCGATAGTTGAGTGACGTTTGTTCCGACAACCAAGCCCAGGTAACACGTGACATACAACTATATGAGGGACCAACTTATATGTGTCATGAGAGCAAATCTCTGCCCAAGGAAGTGGAAATGACGATGAACACAACAAGTGCTCAGTTAAGAGTTAAAACCGTAATTCCCACAAGGGCCAGTTTTTTCCACTTCTTCGAGAGGATTACATTTTCGGATTCACATTTGACATTTCTCTATATTGTGCAAGGTGAGTTTTCGCTAAATAGCAGGAAATAGCCGTCGAGCACTCAATTAATTAAGAAACAAAATAACAACATAAACAAGAACACTGCCATCAAAATTCCAAAGAAGTTCTCTAACCCCGCAGACATCAATCCACGATCCTATTCCAGGAAAACGGTAGCAAGCACACCTAGCAACAAAAACAGAAAGGAAACAGCAATACAACTGCAAGAAGCAAGTACCCGGTCCAGCCCAGTCGCGGCCGGCAGCGTCTCCCTGCTCGTCGTCCATCCCCGCAGGACCCCACGGCCGCGCAAGGACGAGCACGAGAGCGAGAATCCGCTTCTGTGCCTCGGCCGCGGCGGCCCGAGCGACGCTAGGCCGAGAGGCGCCGCCGCACAGCCCACCATCACCACCGCCATCTCAGCCAAACCACCAGCCTATCCACCTAGCGCGCAAGAATTGACGAGGAAGAAGGGGGAGAGAGTGGGGGGATTGCTCAGACCGCCAATCCGCAGGAGGACCCGCTGCCGCGCGTCTTGGCGGCGCCCTCGGAATCGACGCGGGTGGCGCGGCCGGGCATGGCTTACTCCATCCACTGGTTGGGTCGGGTCGGGTCGGGTCGGGTCGCGTTTGGTGTTTGCGTCGCTTGGCTGGCTGTGGCTGTAGCCTGTATCTGGGTGGATGACAGGTGGCGCTGGCGCACGACTTCCGGGTCTATCGGAGATGATGGGATAAGATCTACTGGGCCATAGATTTTGAGTTTGGTAAGAATTAGAAAGAAATTTTTTAGAAGAATCTGAAAGATGAAGCCTTTTATCAGACCCAAATTCTATTATAACGTACCGCAACCCAACGCATATTATTTAGGTAGATATGACTAAATTATCTATCCTCATCGCTGATATGGTATATTAAAATATAGTATAATAACAATGGTATTGAACGTGAGACGTCATAATATATGATTAATGGTACGTCGACGTGCACTGAAGTATGGATCTAGCAATCATCTATTACATAAAATCTTAAGTCCAAAGTTGTGTGTCAACCAGTCTCTAAGATAGTGATGGTTTGTGCATTATCATTTAGCCATGGCATCAACTTAAAGGTTAAGCTAAGTTATCATAACATTAGTATCACATAAGCCTTGTGGCTAATCAGAGTATAATAGTTTCAAATAGTGGAAGTAGAGTAGGGTTCCTGAATTACTTTTTTTATAAATCCCACGAGCATCAACTAGGGAAAAGACTCTAGAATGAACCATCCTAAAATCTTTGATACCCACGTAAACACATTGTACTAGGGCATCTCATCCTTAGTTATCTCACCTAATATAGCATAATTAAAAGTTTAAAACAAGTTTAGTACTTTTAGTACTGACAAGTACCAAATAATGACAAACCTACCATACATGCAAGACTCGAATAAGAAAAAGTTGTATAAAGTGATAATTAATTTACGAGTAAGAAGTAAGCATAACTTATAAGAAAAATTTCAGAATGTAAAATGTTGTGTAAATAGCATAAAGAATAATAGACGAAATAAATGCTTGCGATCCTCCATGGTTCCAAATTTCCAACGAAACTAAGTAGTTTGATTATCAAACTTTGTTTGGCAATAGCAGATTGATAGAAACAAATAGCTGGAATAGCTCAGTTGGTTAGAGCGTGTGGCTGTTAACCACAAGGTCGGAGGTTCAAGCCCTCCTTCTAGCGAAAATTTTAATTTTTTCTATTTTTTTTCAACTACTTCTGTTTTAGGTATACCGACTTATTTTTATAATATTTTTTTGTGGAGATTAGTTTATTTCCTTAAAAAAATCAATGAAATTCATCTATTCCAGCGAACCATTGTCCCCAGTTACACATAGGTAAGCCTTTGGAGACTCATCCTCAGAAACAATATAATGCACCCAGCAGCATCCTGGGGGGAACGGATCCTGAAGAACAAAATATCTTATTTGATCTTATTTGATTTTGGATGTTCTACGAAATATGCTGAAGAACAAATTATCTCAAATTCTCAATCACCGTCCTAAATATGTTAGGTATTCTTAATACTAAGAAGATAAATAAAAACATCATAATATTGTTCTTAGATATTCTTAGATAGGTAAGTACCATAACGGTGATTAAGTAAAGTAATAATTAATTAAATCTGATAATAATAATAAATGTTCCTTAAAGATAAAAGTTACTCTGTAAGTAATATAATATGTTGCTATATTATTAATAAATTTTGAATTTAAAACAGTTACGGAAGAGTACTAACTATCCAGCTAGCGATGGATGGATAGACGGTACAGTAGCTCAGCTGTGGAGTGTTCACTCATGGCGTCAACTCCCTTGACAAAAGCAAAAGGAAATGCCCTTTCTGTCACAATCATGGAGGCTCTATCGCTACCATCAGTCAAGCAGCGAGCAGACACTCAGACTGTCAGACACACAACGAGAGGGGCGTACGTACACTTTTCTCAGATTTAAAATATAGTATCACACACACATATATATATTATAATAATAATAAAATATGTAAAAATATCATAATGTATGTACTAAGAATGAACAATACAGTTTTTAGAGTAATATGCGTATTTTAAATTCTAAAAAATAGAATAATTAGGACAGAACAATTACATCTAGGCAGCAGATGGACTTCACATCGTAGCGCATGCAGTTGCCGCTGGTGGTCTCATGGTCTGGTTGGCAGTAGGCAGGCCTGCAGCGGCATTGACGACGCGCAGGCACGAAAATGTGTGCTTGCAGCTGCAGCTGCTCGGCATCGTTTGTCCGGCTTCCCTGTACGTATGTGTTTCCGTGTTTCTGCCTGCTTTTCAGACATGAGACACCCCTTCACCTGCAGCTGCATGCTACGGAGTACGAGTACCTGATAAAGTCCGCATGCTACCTCATAAAGTCCAAAACTTGGCTAGCTCGGACGCCGTCTCCTGGTCCCTACGTAGTTTATATTTCAATGCAATACAATACTGTACATAATTTAGTTTAAGTACCGTAAACCATATGTGTGGGGGATAGCCCCGGGTAGGCCACGTGGCCGTTTCCTGGCCACGTGACGCGCGGGCAGGTGGCTGCGCTGCTCACCCCTGGGCGCAACGCTAGGCGGGGGACCCACAGCACGCACGCGCGCACCAGCAGGAGTCAGACTCGACCGAAGGGGGTAGGAACGCATTAAATGCGACTGGACTGAAAGCGGACAGAAGGCAATCCGGACGCGTCAGAAGATCACCCCGTCGGGCGGCGTCAGCGCAGAGGGCAGGTAGGGAGTTGGCGGCACGCCGCGTTCCATCTGGGCGTGCCATGTCCTATCGGCGTGCTGCCCCGTAGACGTTTAGCTGTTGTACAATAGGTTGCACCCAATAAGGGTATAAATAGCAGGACGTTCGCCTTAGAACGGATGTCTTGAGACGCCTTTTCACCACGTCTTGAGACGCCTTCACACGTCTTCAGAGGCTCCTTCAAGCAAGGACGGCTTCTCCAAGTTGTAACACACACCCACTATTCTCTGAGCCCTAGCTCGTGTAATCCGACACTGTAAACTCTATTCCCGACTAGTAAACACCTCATCAAAACCTAGTGGACGTAGGCCTATTACCCTATCAGGGGGGCGAACCATTCTAAACCCT
>KE373022.1:134788-151356 GCA_000418225.1 Zizania latifolia | reverse complement strand
TATAGTCTTGAACTCTTGATTATTATTTTATTCGCATATACTATATACTATATAAAGATATATATAGTATGTATATGTGCTAAAATATATAGGACGATTATATGGACGACTAGGACCGACCAAGTTCGACTAATCGGTCTGGTCGACGACTAATCGTGATTAGTCACCTGGTCGGTCCCATGGCGACTAGGGTCGATTAGGCAACTTGTAAACATTGACCGTTTCTATAATCATGGATGTTCTTGCTTTCAGGCACTAATGTAAAGCTGGCAGCAATTCCTTCAAGTGTCATGGTGCTTAGCCCAGACAACTTTGACACAATTGTTCTCGATGCAAACAAAGATGTTCTTGTTGAGTTCTATGCACCATGGTATGCTTTTGTATAGTTAGCTTACTTTCCCCTCTATAATCTTTGACACCATGTTGGCATGATTGTTCATGGATGAATATTGACTGGATGCTAATTTGATCTACAGGTGTGGCCACTGCAAGCATCTTGCTCCAGTTAGTGGATAACTCCACCTAATATTTGTTGTACATATTTTGTTTACGACTTTATGTTTTAGTTTCATATTTTGTTCACACCATCTCTGATATACCAAACCATATTCTTGCTATTGTTTTAGATATATGAGAAGCTGGCTTCTGCTTATAAGTTCGATGACGGAGTTATAATTGCTAACCTTGATGCTGACAAACACAAAGACTTGGCTGAAAAGTATATTCTCTGACTTATGCCTGATGGTTTCATCTGTATTCTATTTTTCCTACTGCTGTTATCTTGTGCATTGGGATTCTATAATTTTCCTGTGGATACAGAGCAACTTGTGTTATGCTAATACATGCATCCAGCACCTTCATGAACCATGAGCCATGACTTGTTCTATATATTGGTGTACAGCATAGTTTTTGACTTGATTTATGACTTCTAGATATGGAGTTACTGGCTACCCGACATTGAAGTTCTTCCCAAAGGGAAACAAAGCTGGTGAAGATTATGATGGTGGCAGGGACCTGGATGACTTTGTCAAGTTCATTAATGAGAAGTGTGGTACCAGCCGTGATTCAAAGGGCCAACTTACTTCTGAGGTTGGTCGATTGCATATAAAACTGCACAATTGCATCGGTGTAATCACGTAAAAGTATCGACTTGTTCAGACTATGCTTTGTTGTTGTTGTAGGCTGGGCATGTAGCAAGTTTGGATGCCCTGGCAAAGGAGTTCCTCAGTGCTGCCAATGACAAGCAGAAAGAAGTGCTCTCCAATATGGAAGTGGAGGTTGCGAATCTCAGTGGTTCTGCTGCAAAGTAAATTCTAGCCTCTGTTGCATTTGTTAATTTGCAATTATATTGTCTGTAGATACAAGTCTAACCTTCACTTTTACATATTTAAATCAGACATGGAAAGGTCTACATTGCCATTGCAAAGAAGATCCTGGACAAAGGCAATGACTATACCAAGAAAGAAACTGAGAGGCTTCAACGCATGTTGGAGAAGGTGGGAAGTGACTACCAAATTGTCTCAATACTTGTCATCTTACAAAATGAACGCCTTATGTTTATGTTTTTTTCCTTACTGCAGTCCATCAGCCCTTCAAAGGCTGACGAATTCATTGTCAAGAAGAATGTTCTTTCATCCTTCTCTTCCTAAGGCAATGTCACGTTCCATTCTCACCTTTGGGACATAGGCAGAAGGACAAATGAAAAATAATTAGGAATGTGTTCATGACAGGCAGTTGGCGGTAGAACTAATTTTGTGGGTCTTCTCTTAAGCATACATGTATCTTATTTCCAGGCCTGGACTTATTATTCCTTGCTCATTGTTACATGGATTTTGTCAGTAGTAAAACGGTTGACTATATCAGGTGGAGAGAAAGATGTTGGCCTTGTCACGACATTGAATTTGAGCATAATAATAAAGCAGCCTCATGGGTGTGATGAATGGTTGAAAGCTGAATGAAGCAATTGATTTTTTTCTGCCTGTACAAAAATTTTACAAGTAATTTGTTGCTCGGATTTGGGCAGCTCCTGCTCCTGGACCCAGATTAGAGGTGTAAGCTTGCTGGAGCCTGGAGCAGGTCACAAGGAGCAATCTGATGAGACCTGCGCCTCGTGGCAACAGGGTAAGTATAAACAAAAAGGAAACTTTCGATTCTCATACAGCATATTGCACATCTGACGTATAGTCGGAATATCTTGTACACCATAACCATGCAAAAACTTGTATGCGGAAGAACATTCCGCAGACGATGTTATGTCCTGAAATCTTGTGAACATGAATCATGACACTGAAATCTGAAGATGGTGTAAGTGCACTTGAAATTACATAATTGGAAGTCAAATAAGATTGATCACTTCAAACAAAACACCAAGAAGATAGTAGCCTGGCTGTCAACGTAAAAGCCTCGATGTGTATTAATTACTGTTACTCTATCAGCACAGAGCATATTACTGTGCAGACCATCTGAATTCCCGCTCCACAGAATTATAGAAACTTACAGACAAAGAAGAAAACTTCTTCAACATCAGCAAGATTAGGTAGTTGATCAATGTGTAAATCCAAGTATGATTTTACAATATACAGTATGTTCAAAGGCCAGTGATGCACAGAGAATTTCAATGCTATTCACTATCATTTTAACTAGCTGAAACCAACACGAATTGCCCATAGATCACTTGAACTCTCAGCATCTGAAATAGATAACAGAATAAGCAACCCAAAACGACAGTGCTGAATTTGCTTATGATAGTGAGTTTAGTCCACAACCATCACGGTTAGTGTAGTTTGGGCATCATTACCGGGCAAAAACTATTCGGCCCAAAGCCAATGAGAGCAAGTAGATGTAACAAACAACATAGCAGAAGCTCCTTTGCTTGCCAAACTATGTAAATCTTCAGATAGTTTCTCTCAGCAGCCTACAAGCGGATGATGGCAGATTACTCTCATCCTTCTAAGGTGCTGGTGCTGCCTTGAATAAAAGTTTCAAAAAATCAAGTTCGTTTTGATACAACATCTTTATGTGCTTACCAATAGACACTAAATTATTGTTCTGTACTAGTGATACAACAACATCATGATTAGCTAGCGGGGCCCTGCCGGCATAGACTATTCATTGTTCCCACAGGAAATGCAAGTGCAAGTGCTCCCACAGGAAATTGCTTTGTTTCTTTATTGAGTTTTACTGTTTTATCACTGATCAAAATACATGGATTCGATGAGGTCCTGAGTTGATAAAATTGGTATTGTTGTCTTGATGCCTGAAACTGATTCTTAAGAAATGCTTGTTTGTGAATTCCTTATATTTAGCCTGAATCCAATTTGAACTCTACTGGAGATTTAATCGAAATCCTCATATCAACGCTGACCAATGACTTATATTTTTTCTAATTATTATAGTAATTTCTAAATATTCAGAGTAAATATGATACTTATTGAGCATATTAATAATATAATAAAATAGATTTAATAAAAGGACAATTATATTAAAAATACTATGAACCCAAGAACAATCAGTAGCACAGTTCATATCATTATTACCGCTAGACACCAGAAATAAAGTGGCATTACACGTCTATATAGGCCGGCGCTAATATTTTAGAGGGCGTGAGAGAAAATAAAAAACAAGAATCTATTAAATATTGTTGGAGTCCGATCGGTTACATCACATATCAGCTCACAAAGACTAGCATGATAGGTAAGTGCTACCCTTTATTTAAGTTGTATTCCTCTAACATTGCTCTGATATTATTTGTTGGAGCCAGACCCGCTACACCACAGGTCAGCCTGTATACCCGTAGGTCTAATTAGAACCGTAACTTAAATTTCAGGTCTATTCAACCTAAAAGACTAGTCTGACAGGTAAGATTTGTTTCTCTGTTTAAGTTGTGCTTCTCCACCTTTAATATTCGATGTGGACTAAACCAACAAATATAAAAAAAAACTTACTAGTTACCTTCATCGAGCAACCCCTGCATAGTCGTTACTCGTGATTCGTTATTCGCGATGATCAACGGCGGAAGAGAGCGGCGACCAGAGGCGCGCATGTCAACGCGACGGCCTGCGAGCAGAAGATGGTGGTGGCCACGACGCTGCCAGCCGAGCGGGAAATAAGGAAGAAGAGCCGCGGAAGTGATTCGAATGCGGCTCGCGAGATAAGCACGCCGGAGGCGCCCGGGGCCCTCATGGTGACGCTGACGAAGCACTGCCCGACGGCGGGGCAGATGCAGGCGAGCCCGCTGACGACCCCCATGGCGACGATGAAAATGTAATGCCCGCAGTAGCAGACGACTGTGACGAGCGCCCGTCCGACCAGAACGGCGCCGGAGCACAAGAAAGGCCAGAGGAACCAGACAAGGGCCACGACGCATAGGACGGCGATGATTACGAGCACGAAAGGGAGCGCGGCGGCGGCCGCGGCCCGGAGCCACCGACAGAACGACTCGAGGCGCGGGACGAAGTCGTGGGCCGCGCTCGCGAGCGCGGCCAGAAGGTTGGCGTAGACGCGCCGGACGAACGGCCACAAGCCGTCGAATCCGATGCTGATGCCGGTGGCGGCGTCGGCGACCGCGGCCTGGAGCCACTTCCAGAATGCTTCGAAAGGGTGGACGAGCTCGTGAGCTGCACCGGCGAGCGTGGCGAGGAAGTTGGCGAAGAAACCCTGGATGTTGGGCCACAAACCTTCGAAGCCGGAGCTGATCCCGTCGGCGGCAGTCTGGAGCCACCGCCAGAAAGCCTCGAACGGCAGGACGAGCCCGTGGGCAGCGCCGGCGAGAGCGGACAATAAGTTGGCGAAGAATCCTTCTATGCCCTGCCACAAGCTGTCGAAACCGTGGCTGATGTCGGCGGCGGCCGCCTGGAGCCATCGCATGAACGCCTCGAACGGCAAGACGAACAGGTGCGCGGCGCTCCCGACTCCGGCGACGATGCTAGCTAAGAAGCTCCCGATGGCGTGCCACAGGGCCTCGAATCCATGGCTGATGCCGGCAGCGGCCGCCTGGAGCCCGTGCCACAGCATCTCGAACGGCAGGACGAGCAGGTGCGCCGCGCTCGCGATCCCGGAGAGGATGCTGGCGAAGAAGCTCCCGATGGCGTGCCACAGGGCCTCGAAGCCGTGACCGATGGCCGTGACAAGCCCCCAGAGAGCCTCAAATGGGAGGAGGAGCAGGTTGACGAGGCCGGTGAAGAGGCCGACGATGAATTGCCACAGGCTGTCGAGGCCAAAGCTCATGCCGACGGCGGGGTCGGCGGCGACGCCCCGAGCAACTGCGCCGGCGCCGGCGCCATGCAGTAGCTTCCTAGCTGCTGAGTCAGCGAGGACCACCATGGCTTCTTGCTTCGTTTCTCTGAGTGGATCAGTGGAGTGCCACTGGGGGGAGCGGAGAGGAGAGTAGGAGACCGGAGTCTTGGCCTTTCATCCATGAGAAGGGTCCTAGTGTCCTATTTTTTCCCTCCTTTCCCGTGGCGGGATGCCGAGATTGGTGCGCGTCCTGTTACTACGTGGCGGAGCCTTTGCTCGAAAGGTAACCAGCCCACAGCACAGCGGCGCCTATTTTCCAGAAAAAGTAAGATCTGGTTGAAGGTCAATAATACATCTGAATAATACATGTGATGGAATGATTAAGTTTTTATTTAGAAAAAATGATTATTTTCTATTTGGTCGAATAGATAAGAATATTTATTTTTTACAAGCTAGACCGTATGAGCTAACGGAGAGACGTCGGTGGTGACTAGAACTAGCAGGGAGGCAATGACGGTGGCGGCGGTGGTGTGAGCTGGCGGGGGAGGTATACTACGCTTGCTAGCGAAGGAGATACTAGATGAGTTTATCCAACAATTTTTTTGAAATATATTTATTTAATAAAGAATATTTTATCAAAATAGATAATTTCATTTAACTCGCGTACAAACCAAACATTGCCATGTACTTAAAAACTGGATGATTCCATTCCTTTGCGAGGCGATTCTGGATTTCGTTCAACAACGCATCACTAGTGCATGCGCAAATTCACCAGTTGGTTGTGCTTGTGAGTGCTAGTTTAGTCAGCGAAAGTTGCCCAGATGCTTTCCGTCATGTCACAAAATTACTTAATGTAAAGCTGAAAGATAGAACAGCATGATTAGGTACGGGGGCCCTGCATCGACTATTCATATATTATTCCCACAAGAAATGTCAAGAGTTACCAACCAACCTATAGGCTATAGCCATGTGCCCATGTCGTCTCTCCCAGCGGGCGAGGGAGGACTGACTTGACCAATCAGCAGTATGCCAGTATGTTACTCCTTTCACGTCAAAATAGGGTAGTTTTAGATTTACATATATAATATAATATTTTTTTACCTATGTGGTAGTAATAATTAAATCGAATGATAGTGTTTACTTTATAAATAAAACATTTTACTTGTATTAGATCTATACATTTAAGATAATTTTTAAACTTTAAAAAGGATAATTTTACAACTATTAGATTTATACATTTAAGATCAATTTAAAACTTTAAAAAGATAAAGTGATTTCGGAGGGAGAGAGTACTCGGCAACCCACATATTTGCTCGGGTATAGTAGTATTTTATTTAGTTCTAACCCTTTTCTATTTAATTTAAATTTTGAATAATACTATTTTTTGTATTTCTGTTTTTATTCATATACTTCTTCTCTATTTAAACTCCATAATTTTCATTAAATCTGTACCATTATATGGATACACCACGATCTAATGGTGCACATATTTTTCTCTTATTACCATGATAGTTTATAGGCCTTTAAAGCGTTATAGATTTGCCTAGATTTTTCTATATTACAATTGTATAAAAATGGTAATTTAGAATATTCCATAATATTTAGGATATACATATGTTTAAGAATATTAAAAAATAAAGCTACAATACATAGTTACATAATGTATCTGAATGATAATATCTGATTAATAAATTTTGTTTGAGTATAGTCCAGTGGATTAGAAGATTACTGTTTTAGTTCACCGGCCTATTTGGAAAATGCCCTTGCCGATGTATTTCTAGTATTTAGAGTTGTTGGGAACTTCTACACTTAACGAAAATGCGTGGAATAAACTTTTAATAAAAATCAGTCTATCATAAACTAATGAACTGAATTGCTGCAGAATTAGAGAACTTAAGCACCGAAAGTTCAGCACAGATATTTCTCAACAGTCAACAACATTAGGGGCTCCTTTGAAACACATAAATTTTACAGGATTTAGGACAAATCCTTCAAAATTACTCCATTCCAAAAGAGGCTAGATGATGTGTACGAGTGTAGAGTATCCATTAATACGGGTTGGAACACTGAACTGTCTGTTGAGTAATTATATATATCGCTGCAGAATCTGATCATGTTGTTTTTTACATGTCTCTTTTCCACGTGAACTTATAAATTTACATGAATCGTTTCTTTTCAGTGGATATATTACTACTCCCAAGATGTTTACTCAGCAAGGTCTGATGTTTTTAGTTTTGGCATTTTGGTTCCTGCGATCAGTGACAAGGTTAACAAAATCATTTTAGGACTGGATACCGTTTGGATTTGAGATAGTGGTTACGTGGTAACCAAACGGTTACCGAAAAAATTCGATCAAATTTTACATTTTAAAATTTGAATTCAGATTAGTTCGTGAAACGGTTTCAAATTTGGTTACCGTGGTATGTATTTCAGTTAACGCGGTAGATACTTCGGTTACCACGGTATATGCTTCGGTTACCGTTGGTTTGGTACTATCTTGGTAACCGCAGTACTGGGCTCGGTAAGCATGGTATCAAGCTTTGTTACTGCGGTACCGGTCAGACAATTTTTCAGTGAAAAATAAAAATTGTAAAATCGTAGAAAATTATTTTTCGAGATAAATAGAAAACTCACAATACCACTTTTTATAAATTTATAATAAAATACAAATTACAAAACAACATGGTTAATTGATAATTTGAGTATTTCTAACTTATCATTGTTGGCTCTATTGATTATAAGTGGCGTTGTATTCATCTATAGATATTAGTTATAAGCCACGTAAAGCAAAAATATTTGCTTTGTACTTCTTTCAGCTTTGTCATGTTCAAGCTGCAGTGGTTTACCATTCTTCGTATAACATAGAATAAAATTGAGGATCTCGTCACTCGTATACATGTCTATTAGGAGTAGCTTTTGGAATGGAATAAGGATACAAATAAGGATGTGAAAAAGGATATCTATAAATGATATTGTCGTACGCTGTAGAGTTAAAACTAAAGCTATAACTATCCCAGGGAGCGTCAAACGTTTATTGTCGACCTCGGGGAGTAATTGTTATCCTCTTTTCGGATGGCATACCATGTCACACTCATCAAGAATGAAATTTTATTTGATCAAACATATAACATTAATTTAAAAGGCCTGCATGTAAAGAATCAAATAATAACGAGTGAAAAAGATTGAAAAATAAATTCTTTTTTGCATTTTATATTTTTATTCATCTTACTTGGTTCATAACTTTGTTATAGTTCAATATTTTTTAAAACTAATTTTACTAAAAATCATATTAATTTACCTACTATTTAAAAAAATCCAAATTTTTTATTTTTTTTCAATTTCAAATGAAACTGATCGATACATCGGTACTGAGTGTGAGCGGTTACCAAACAGTTTTGTTAACCCTAGCGACCCGTCGGTTCATACAAATCATCCGGAAGATGGTTTTAGCTCAGGAGATATGTGAACGAAAATTTGTTAAAAAAACTCGAGAGCTAGGGTTGGGGTAGGGAGCATGTGGGCTGGGCCTAGGAGGAGTATGTGGCCCTATGCCAAAAAAAAAAATCTAATTGGAGTATTTCGGATACCCGAGGTAAAAACCGAAAATTATAAAATTATTTTAGTTTTCTCAGCAGGGCGCCTAAACAGGTGACCAGAATTTCAGCCCAATTCGGTCTAGTTCTCAGGTATTTTGGATTCCATTTTCGGTGTGACATTTTTTTATGCCCATCCCTAACCTCGACTAATTAGCTTCTCCAAAAGCTATTTGCCAAATGGTAGGTGGTTATCTAAGATAGATGCCATGCATGTCAGTCTGGATATAGGCCCAAAAATTCGGCGTTTATATCGAGCTGGCCTGAGGCTATAAATAATAAATTAATATGAAATATCATGTAGTAATACTGTTTTCGTGTATCCTTTCTATTGAGTATGAACAGGTCCAGTACGAGTAGCCATAGCCCAAATCTGGTAGCCCACAGCCACGCTGCACGTTGACGTCGAAGTCCGATTGATGAAGGCAGAAACCTCCTCCTCCGCTGCGGCCCAATCGTTCCCGGCGCCCGGAAAGAAATGGCAGCCAAACGATCTCGGGCAGGCGCCGGCGTGGGGGCACGACGGCCGGCGACGAGCTTTGGCGCTTGGCTCTGACCGGCGCCTAAGACGAAGCTAGTTCGCAAGGACGTATATATGGAGTACTGTGGCTTTCACGTAAAAATTTAGTACGAGTCTCTAGTCCAATTAACTAGCTTTATTTGAGACGATATGATTCACGTAAGTACAACGACAGCAGCAACTAATTTAGTTCATCCAGATGCCACACGAAAATATAACTAAGGACTGTCACTTCTAGGGTTCTATAGTTAGCTGGCTACTCCATGCACATAAAAGCATCACCAATCGGCAACAGAGGCAGTTCAGGTGCCTTCCGCGCCGGACATCTTGCTGAGCCTGCTCGGCTGCTTGGAGTCCTTGCCGCCGTTGCCGGCCGCCCCCTTCCTCGCTGCGCCGCGGCACCGGCCGCTCGGCCCGAACAGCGCCCGCTGCGCCACCGCGCCGGCATACAGGTCCACCCTCGGCTTGCTGTTGCCGCCGTCGGAGCCGTGGAACGACGTGCCGCCAGCGGCCTGCTGGCTCTTCTTCGTCTGGTGGGCGCCGCCGCCGTGGTCGGCCGCCTTCTCCATGTCTTCTACGCTGTTAATTTCCTCCTTACGAGAGCTTGCTAGCTAGCTAGCTGCTATAGCAACTACTTATCCGTGAGGGATGTGCAGGTGATCGAGAATTCGAGAGTGTGAGACACATCGCAACGGTGTGTCAAGCCGGTATTTATAGTGGCTACTGGCTAACTTGGGTTCGAAGTTTCACAGGGGAAAGGAATCTGATAATATGTGGTTTGCTTGGTAGTAGGAGAAAGCACACTGAGGTATCGACATTTTATCTTTCTTAAGCCTATAATCTCAAACTGAAACAAAGGAAAGGTAACTGTAAGATATAATGTAAGATATAACGACTTAAACCTAAGATAGCCCACGTGGGCATTTGTTTGCTCATCAATAAGCAGATATCAGGGCTCACAAATTCCCAAAAATTCGCTTGAAGTTTGCGAGTTTTGATCGAATCAACACAAAAAGAAAAACGTCAATAATTATGATAGGTTTTGGACAATTTCCAGATTTTTTTTCTACCGCTGAGATCAAAATTTGATCAGTCATCCCGTACAGTACTAAGGAGTTGACCATTTTGAACGAAGGATGAATGCTTAATTATTACCTGGACTGCATGTATGTTATCGTTATGCAGGTTGGGATGTATCCAACAATAAAATTTTAAATTTTATTATAAATATAACAACCTATTATTTATAAATGATCATTTTTATCTCTAAAATATTTATATCACTTTTAGAATTTATTACTCATTGTTCTACTCAATTACTCTTGAGCTCATACTCACCCACCCCGAAAATGATATTATAATATCTTTGCACATCTCATTGATACGTGTGTTAATTTTAAAGGTTATTACATTTTACGGTAGAGAAAGTACCTACTTTCTTATAGGGGTCATATTTATCTCTAAAATACTTATACCACTCTTAGAATTTATTACTCATTATTCTACTCAATTACTCCTGAGCTCATACTTACCCACCCCGAAAATGATATTATAATATCTTTGCACGTCTCATTAATACATATATTAATTTTAAAGGTTGTTACATTTTAGGATAGAGAAATAGGATAGAGAAAGTACCTACTTTCTTAGAGGTTTATTCTTTGGAGGTCTTGGAAGATAAGAAAGTGTGGCCAGGGTCGGTGGAGAATGCAAGGAATCAGGGGTTTCCCTAGCAACTTTCTTGGCCTATGACGAGGAGGATCATTCCTTACGATAGGAAGGCAGACGGCAGAAAAGGCCTCAATGATGAAAAGGGGCTCAGGTCTACTTGCTGTGGATCAAGTTGGATGTCCAAGAATATTCAAAAGCTTGTTGTGGAGGGGCTCACAAAGGAAAGCAGGATTGCCACGAGGCTTGCCATATGGAATTTGGCTTTGCAGAGGTTGTGTGGCCAAAGGTGTATATGAACTATGAACAACTTATGCATTGCAAATACTATATTCATTGGAAACCCTTGATATGAGCATGATAATTTTATTTCGTCTTAAATAATTGAACAAATAAACTTTTGGGCTCTGCATCTGAAGAAGTACACATCCTGTAGTTATATATTGTGGATGAATATGTATTGTAGGAGCATTCTAGAGTTTGGATTGTTAGTTCATCGATGTCACTAAGGCCACTTTCTACACAGTTTATAGCTTTAAAAAGTTATAAGTTATCTAGAAGTCAAAACTTATTGTCCAAATAAACCATAAGACTATTCATATTACTGTTAGTAGAAAAGAGGCTTCACAAGCTTATTTGTATCTTCGCGTCACCTACTAACCAAAATATCCATGCCACTATATCATATTTACAACAAACCTGTCACTCATATATAATGGCCATCACCTTCTCCAACCCTCCTAGTGCCACCTAGCCGCCCCATCCCGTTCCCTCCTAGGCGTGCCTGGCGCCTGACATCGCTCGTCACCTGCCCGTCTCCTTGATGACCGATGCGCGGCATCCTGACACTCAAAGCCTAGCGCCACCTATCGCCCCCCTCTCCTCGACGCTCGGTGCCCTGTGCCCTAGTGCCTCGATGACGCCCCTCGTCGCCCCACAGCCCCGATGCCCTAAAGCCTTGATGCCTTAGAGCAACTTCAGCAGTTTCCCTAAAATTCATTTTCTATATCTCTCATACAGGGGATGGCCCTAAAAGATTTCATCCCTATACAGCTTACGTCTCCGACAGCTTCCCTAAAACTCATTCCCTATATTTTTGAATCATGTTTTTTATTATTATCCAACGATAAAAATTTCAAAGGCTATATTTCTAACGAGTATATTTCTAAATTAGTCCAAGTAAAATAATTGATCTCAAAAATATCTTAAAAATCATATAGAAAATAAAATATTTTCCTTTTCTTTTCATTTCTCTTTTTTCTTTCGTCTCTCCTTTCTTTTTCTTCCTCTCTCTCCATCCGAGGACACGGCAATTCAGCCCCCAATCCAGCCGCTCGAGACCATCGTCGAGCCACCGGCCGCTGTGTTTGGACGACGCAACGCCGAAGAAGATGTGCGTCAACTCGAAGACGGAGGCGGCCCGCGAGCGCCGCTCCGCCACGGAGGCTGACTGCCGGGAGCGCGTCAAGCGGGCCAAGGAGGAAGAGTATTGGCGCAAGGCCAAGAACCGCGTGGGGAGGGGCGACAACGGGATGGCCGGGCGGAGCGGCAATGGGACGGCCAGGCGGGGTCTTCACGACGGAGGTCACGGCGCTGGGGGCTGGCAGCGGCAGACAGCGGAGGTCGTGGTGCTAGGGGCTGGCAGCGGCGGACGGCGGAGGTCGTGGCGCTGGGGGCCGACAATCGCGTGGGAACAGCACGCGAGTACGTGGGAAATGGATAGGGAATGGAGCGTTGTTGCGTAGATTTGGGGGATGAGGAGAGAGTAGGAAATGGGATAGGATATGGGATGGAATAGAGAATCTGCTAGAGGGTGATTTTTATAGTAAATACCCTAAATTTAACTATACGGAAGTAGATAGGGCATCTGCTGGAGATGCTCTTAGAGCTTCGATACCCGAAGCCAGTGCCACCCACCACCTGCCACCTCCACACGTGGCATATTAGAACACTAAGGGGCTGTTTAGTTGAAGAGCAGGTTAGGATGGAACCGTTCGATCCCAGTTTCCTCGACGTTTAGTTGGAGAACGCCAAAATGGAGCCATCCTGATAAATACAATATTTGCGTTAGATGTGGGATTGCTTTGTCCTCAAAAATTTGCCAAACGTAGTGAACCTAATCTCTCACTTGTTCCTTCGCTCCCCACGCGCACTAGTTGCTCGGGTCACCGCTTCCTCCCGGCTAGCGACGCTCCCTCCCGGTGGCCCTCGTGACTTTCGGCAAGCGGCACTCCCTCCCAGCGGCCCTCGTGATCTCCGGCAAGCGACACTCCCTCCTAGCGGCCCTCGCGATTTTCGGCAAGCGGCACTCCCTCCCAGTGGCCCTCGTGACCTCCAGCAAGCGACACTCCCTCCTAGCGGCCCTCGTGATCTCTGACAAGCGGTGCTTCCTCTCAGTGGCTAGTGTGAGGAGATCAAGGTACGAGCTTCTGTCGCCTTGTGCCCCCTCTCTATGTCGGCCACTAATTATGCCACCCCGTCTCCCCTCTCCACGTCGGTCATTGATTCTGCCACTTCGTCTCCCTGAATTGAGCGTCGGCCACTGATTCTACCACCCCGTCTCCCCTCTCCATGCTAGCCACCGATTCCGCAATTGCTCTCCCCTCAACCCGACGTGGCAGAGAATCCACGGCCGAGAGCGCCCGCGGCCTGTGTTGTATGCACATACTCTTCACAAAGCTTCACATGGTTCACTAAGAACTACTAAGTTTTGTGGTTTTGTGTTGTATGTACATACTATTCACAAAAGTAATTATATATCAAACTCTTGAATTCTCGGGCGATTTGGCCAACATTATTTAAAACGTGTGTGTTTGTTTGGCTATCCCACCATGAAACACAAAATTTTGCCAATGTTATGGTGTTCAGAAGCAGAGTTTTCAATTTATTCCCCACACATTTGTCTCGCCGAATTGCTGTATCAAACTAGAAGCACAAAATGCAGGCAACGCAAGCGTGGCAACGCAATAAAACAACGGGGGTAGAGCTAACTAACCCTGGCAATGGTATGAAGCGGCGAAGCATATCGTCGAACATCTCGCGTGCGTGGACTGGCGGCGGCGTTGTCACCCTCACACCCCGCCGTCGGCGCCGCAGACCTCCTTGAGCCGCCCTGCCGCCTCCCCGGCGTCGATCGAATACTGCAAAGCCAGCAGAGCGGTGAGCCAGGGTGACAAGGAGGTGAAAGTCGCGCTCCCTCAGATCAAGCGGCAGGCGCGTCTCGTAGGTACCTTGGAGAGGACCCATGACGAGTGGGCGTAGGCGCGGCGGAGGAGGGCGGCGAGGTCGTCGTCGGCGGAGAGGTCGCGGTAGTTGACGAAATTCTCGCGTGCGTACTTGGCGTAGTACGGCCGCGCGTCCGCCGGCAGCCGCTGCACCAACCGCAGCACCTCCCGGTACGCACGCAGGCCCGCGCTCGTCATCGCGTATTCGCGTCTCTTCCCCTGGCTTAACTACTAGTACTGATTTGCTGATACCCGCAACTCCCCGTCTATCTGATTTATGTGTTTAATCTAAATACATAAAATTTATAAAATTTTCACACAAACTAAACTAAATCTTCTAAAATTTATTTTAAAACACTTCTATTTAAAGGAGGCATAAACCATAAGTATAGTGAAGTACAAGTTGAGGAACTGTTGTGTGATAAATGATTGAATAATTGTTTAATCATGTTATTGAGTAAGACATTTTAAAAAAATTTAGTGACGATGATGTAGTAAAGATTTTACGGTTCTCAAAAAACATAGAGTGATAAAATGTGACTGGATATGTTTGGTTTACTCGTACAAATTAACATACTTCTTTGCTAAATTTTACTAAAGGGGTATCTAATAATTTGCTCGCCACATCTTAGGCCAGGTTTGATAAGGAAATGAGTTAATGACAAATAGAGTAAAAATGCAGCAACCTTGGCTACAACGGTGATTCAAACGTTGTCCTAAGTTTGATAAAGTTTAGTGTGACAAAGTTTGGCAAAGTTAGACAGCAATTAAACATGCTTGTAGTGTGTCACGGTTGGCTAGCATTGTGCAGGTTTGCATGTGTCACAGTTTTTTCATTGGTAGATTTATAAAATGTGGATTCTCTTTATTTAATGTTAGCAGGTGTAATGTTTTTTCTTATAATAACAGGATTATAATTACTTTTATTTTAACATACTGTTTTTAAAAGGAAAAGTTGGGAATGTAACATTATAATTTTTGTGGTTTGAAAATATATTAT
This sequence comes from Zizania latifolia, assembly GCA_000418225.1. Classification (NCBI taxonomy): domain Eukaryota; kingdom Viridiplantae; phylum Streptophyta; class Magnoliopsida; order Poales; family Poaceae; genus Zizania; species Zizania latifolia. The sequence continues at coordinate 136,116 of KE373022.1, read as the reverse complement.
CAATGTGTCACTGTCAGTATAAGCTATCATATTTAATAACAGTGCTATTTTTTAAATTCTTAAAAATTGTAATAGCATACAAGGAATTTTTCTTTTTTTAAAAGTTTGTATTTCCATGAACGTATTTATGTTTTGTTTAGGTTTCTACTTTTGAGGTAAAAGCTGCGTAGACCCGTTAAAATTATTGTGGGAACATGTACAAGATTCGGGGCTTGTTTGGATTACTGCCAACGTGAATCTTACCAGAAATTTGGTAAGGTATCCTTGTTTGGACTATTGCAAAAGTTTTGAAAGTGTGGCTTGGGTTAGTTTTGTTGCCAGAATTTTCTGGCAATGCCAATCTTTTGGCAACAATCCAAATAATGACTAACTGTATCGCCATTGGCAATGTTGTGTGTGTGGTTGAATTCGGCATAAAACCAATCATACTGATACAAATCATCGGTAAAAATAAAATACAGTAGCGGTTCTTAAACTTGTGTGTGGCACACTGGCACTTAGGTCCATAAAACTTGAAAAATGTATTTTAAACCCCTAAAGTTGTTAAGTGTATCATCGATGTCCAAAATCTGATGTAAAAGATAGACACCTTGTATCTATCTACTAAAAACTGAAAAAAAAAACCCGGACATACAGAAAACGAAAATGCTTTATTTAGAGTATTCTAGAAAATGCAAAAAATGAGACGATACTCAATAAAAAATATTTCATCATTTTGTTAATAAAACATTTTAAACAGAAACATTCGACAATGTTATTTACAACACCAAGAAACAACTATATACAATATTTGTTATGTTTTAATGGTTAAAACTTAATGCTTCGTGCATATAAATAAAATATTTTAATATTTCGATATATTTAACTTTATTTATTTTATTGAAACATCTCCCCCTTTTTTTCAATTTCTGGAAGCTACTCTTTCGCTACAGAAAAACGTTGGATCGAAGATGGACGGTGGATCGAGCGAGGGAAAAGGAAGGCAGGATCCCGTCCGTTCGTCAAGACGAAGTCGATCGCGCCAATAAAAGCCACGGCTCGGCACCCGCTGCGTCCCCTCTTCTCCTCCTCGTCTCTCTCCCCTACTTCAAGCTTCCAACACCCGAATTCTCCCACACCACCCCAATCCCCCATTCGAGAAGGGTTTCGGCGCCTCGGGTTTTTCTAGGTACGGGGAGCCCTCCGAGGAGCGCGTCTACGATGTCGTTCCGGCCGAACGAGCGGACGGAGATCCGTCAGAAGGGCTACAAGGCGTCGGTGGACGCGGACCAGGGACGGCGGCGGCGGGAGAACATCACGGTGGGAATCCGCAAGAGCGATCGCGATCG
>KE373022.1:122269-134694 GCA_000418225.1 Zizania latifolia | reverse complement strand
GGGGGTACCGCAGGCGACCCACTCGCCGGCCGTCGAGAAGAAGGTTAGGTTTGGATAAGGGGGGTCTGCTTTCGATCTGGTGGATGCGTGGCGCTGGGTTGGAACTGCCTTCCATTGGGATTTTTGTGGTTTCCTAATTAATTTTGAGTTTGTGGTTGTGTAGCTCGAGAGCCTGGCAGCGATGGTGCCAGGGTTGTACTCGGATGACAGCAGCATGCAGTTGGAGGCGACCACGCAGTTCAGGGAGCTGCTCTCCGTCCGTGTGTTTCTATTTGCACCCAAAATTCAATTACTCTTTTGTTTTCGTAAAACTCTTATGGTTTTGTAAAATTATAATGCAATTCGTCATTGTGGTTCACGGATTTTTTTTGTTCAATGTTTGTGCTGTTTGGTTTCATTGCCGAAGGTGCAGTTGTAATTCATTTCGACTGTTCTGATGAGCTGCTATAAATAAATGTTTCAGACCGGTGTCCTCCAATTGATGAGGTGATTAGGATCGGAGTGGTTCCTCGCTTTGTGGAGCTCCTAACCAGGGATGACTACCCCCAGCTCCAGGTTCGTAGTTATTACAGCAACTTGACAAGAATCCACAATTATATTACTTTGGACTTGATTACGGCCAATATAAACTTAGTACTTAGAGTCATGACGAGCAAAGCAAACTAAATAAATGCTGCAAAACCGAAAAATAAGTTACACTACCATTTCTCCTCAAACCTAACAATGCAGGCATGCAGCTTTAGTTATTGATAATTACAATGTTAATGACAAACTATTCTCTGACCCTCTCTTTCTTTTGCGGCTTCAGTTTGAGGCAGCATGGGCTCTCACCAACATTGCCTCTGGAACAGCAGACAACACAAGGGTGGTTGTTGAACATGGTGCTGTGCCCATCTTCGTGAAGCTCCTCAGCTCAGCAAATGAGGATGTCCGTGAACAGGCATGGAATCAATATCCAAGCTTGGATTTCTCAATTCGCATACCTATCATATTGTAGGTATCATCATATAGAGATGTTTAAAGAGATTATTTGGTTATGATTGTTCAGGCGGTCTGGGCCCTAGGGAACGTGGCTGCGGACTCGGCAAAATGCCGTGACGTGGTTCTTACGCATGGTGCAATGTTACCACTGCAGCAGCAGCTCAGCGAGCATGCAAAACTCTCGATGCTGAGGAACATTGCCTGGACCATTTGTAACTTCTGCAGTGGCAAGCCACAGCCTGTCTTTGAGCATGTATGATGGTGCCTCTGTTGTTGTACTGGTTGCATATGTTGTTTTTAGTTTTTCCTGATTGATTCTTTGGTCTGTGATTGATCAGGTTAAACCGGCGCTTCCAACATTGCGGCAGCTCATCCTCTCTCAAGATGATGAGGTCCTAATGTATTCATGTCGGGCACTCTGTTACTTGTCTGATGGTTCTAATGACAAGATCCAAGCTGTGGTTGAAGCTGGTGTGTGCCCTCGGCTTGTTGCGCTCCTTAAGTAAGTTTGTCCCTTTTTTTTCTGTCTTTTCATTTGATACATCTAAATTTGAAGACTGATGCATGTACTGCTGCATATTGATTCAGCCACCCTTCACCCATGGTTCTCATTCCTGTTCTCCGCACAGTTGGTAACATTGTCACTGGGGATGATGCGCAGACTCAGGTTCTTATTTTTCTTTTCTAACAGTGGTTAATTTTTCATGAATCTTTTTTGAGCTGCTAGCTAATACTTCAGTAGCAGAAGAATGTCGTTCAGGATTCGTGCGGTCAACAAAACTTATGAAAATGACACAGTCAAATTTGTTTTAACAAAAGCTTTCATTATATTACACTTGTAACCTTTTTTGGATTTATGCAAAAAGAATTAAGCAGTCAATTTTCTGTCTTATTGACTTCTAAAAGTCTAAAATAACATTCTTATATGACTAGAGGGAGTATATTCTTAAGCTGTCGATAAGTGAATTCATGGAATTTATTGCTGATTGTCAGTTAAATTGTTTATGTTGATGAAAAATCGTACTGTGTACTGCATGGTTAAATAGCATTTTAATTAAAGAATTTTAGTTACCATATTTTGCTGCTATTCACTTCTATAAGGTGTATTTTGATTTTTTTTTAAATCAAACTGTAGAATTTGTGCACGGATTATTCAAATTGCAAGTACATTTAATGTATACATATAATACTAGTGGATTCATAGTTCGAAGTGCTTTCAGTCAATATTGGTTTTATAGCTATTAAAGCATATATTTTATGATAAATCAATGGTTTATGTCTAATCTCAAAGTCCTTTTCGAATACACCTTATAAAAGTGTACAGAGGAGTATATGTGGCAACCATATGAGAGACAGGAGCATTTTTTCATTTGAGAATTTCCTCATTTGTGGAACTTGAATATTGCATGCATGCATCTATAACACTTGAGAAATCATATTTTGCAAATGGCAATAGTTTTTTCAAGCTTATCATAAATCCTTGCGGACAAGAGTTGTGTGTGTTACTATAAAAAGTTGTCCAAATTTCATATCCATTTGAGTATTCTTGTGCACAGTTTACCTTATTTTAATGTTAATACTGTTGCTGCAGCCTTATGTCCTCTGTGTACTCCTGTGAATTGTTTGTGATAGCTCTCAGTTTTCTTTGTTGTTTTGTTGGGACTACATTTTTCTGAAGCGTCCCGTATCGTGCATGTTATGCACATTACTACTTATTTTTGTTTGCTCCCCCATTCATGTTTCTTCCCCCTACCCACAGTGTATTATTGATCACCAAGCGCTTCCCAATCTTTTCAATCTGTTAACAAATCAGAATAAAATCTTCAATAAACTAGTTTGCTGGACAATCTCCAAAATCACAGCTGGAACCAAAGAGCAAATTCAGGTATGTAACATTGTAACTTCACCAAGAAAAAAGATGAGATATGCTTAATTGCATCCTTTGCAGCTCTTGAATACATCCTATTAAAGGGAAGCCATCATTTAGTACCCTGAGAATTTATTCTTGTTAATGTGTAACATATGTCATATCACTAAATTATGCCTTTATTTTAGTTATGGGAATGCCATCTTGAATTTCAAGTGATCCTATTTTCTATGTGATTTTTAGTGACTTAAAAGGTAGGGAAATTTTATAGTCTTTGAAAAGATACCATAATTTTTAGTGTTAATTTTGATATCTCTACAGTAAAATCAGTCTAAAAGGTAACCATTTGATTTGTAGGCCGTGATCAATGCAAACATAATTGGTCCTCTATTGCATCTGCTGCAAAATGTTGAGTTCGATGTCAGAAAGGAAGCTGCTTGTGCTATTTCTAATGCCACATCTGGTGGGACACATGATCAGATAAAGTACGATAGTTGATGGCCATTATTTAATATTTATTTATGCTTTTGCTCATTTCTGTGTAAGTAATTATCAGCTTTTTGAATAACACGTCATTCGTTTGCTAGGTTTCTTGTTAGTCAGGGTTGCATCAAGCCGCTTTGTGATTTACTCAATCACAACGATTCCAGAACAGTGTCAGTTTGTTTGGAGGGTCTCGAGAACATCTTGAGGGTTGGGGAGGCTGAGAATAGCTCGGGGGCTTGCGATGGCAACATTTTTGCACGAATGATTGATGAAGCTGACGGCTTGGACAAAATTTTCGATCTCCTGAACCATGACAATGTTGAGATATATGATAAGGCGGGTAAGTTGGTCGAGTCGTACTGGATGCAGGATGAAGACGACAACGGGCCCTCAGTGGATCTCCCTCAGTCTGGCTTCCACTTTGGAAACGGGCCTCCCTCTGGCCCATAAGGTGGACTCAACTTTGGCTGAAGGCTGAAGGTGTTTTTCTAAGTGACTGCCAGTTGTTTGGGGTTCTTTGGACTCTTTTTTTCAACAGGTCCCCACTTGGAAGGTGAAACTGTACACTAGCTCTTTGGTTCGAGGTCTGTCAGATTTGGACGGTCAAGATATTGGAGTCATGTTTCGGTCCTGCAGGCTTCTTCTGAGGCACCCGTCAGGTTGGTCTGATACAAGCAGGGTCAGGCTGTACTGGACTGCTACTGTGTGGCTTGGGTTGGTTCTTCTGGGTTATGGTTCTCCACACAAGGGGATGGAGAGTGGAAATTGGTTGGGCTTCCAGAACAAGGGCATGATCTTGTTTCTGCTTGTGTTGTCGGGTTAACTGCTATTTTTTACCTCTTGAGCTTCTGTACATCTGTGGAGGTAAAAGGAAAAACCTTCGATGCCGTACAATCATAGCTTAAATTGGTGATCACGAGAAGGCAGAGGGTTTTGGTATTTCTACGAGTCGCTTCATTGGTTTTCTACAGTAGGTCATCGCACCATTTTGGTCGCACCGTAGTCTGTTCGTGCTTACCGTTCGTTGTCTGGCGATCGACCATGTTTAAACGTTGCTCCTGCCTCCCGTGATGCTTCCAAACCTGCTTCTTTTGCTAAAACATGATCTTGCATGTCGATTGACTTAGAATCGATAGTACAAAACGGTTCGATTATGCCTGTACCGTAACCTCGATTGGAGTTGCAACTATATAATTGATAGGGATAATGTTGGTCGCTGGTGTGCTATGTGCTGGGATTCGTTTGGGAATGAGTGTCTTGGCGATCAGAGTTGCAGACTCTAGCTGAACTTTACTGAAAAATATCATGATTCTGGTGTCGTCTGTTTTACATTGGCGTTCATGTAAATGGTCGAAGTACGATACCATTATAAAGCTGCCGTCTCATGATGGGAACACGATATTTCCATGTTGCATCCAATCATATATGCCTTGCTCCTTGGCCGAAGATTCTTTTGCACCAGGTGCGGCTCAATTGTTCAACATGCGCAATTGCGCTCCAGGTTCAGTTTGTACCTTTCCCTGTATATATGTGCGCTACCGTGTTCGGTACGATGCCCATCATTATTGTTCTTCATCTCGCCCTCTTTCTCCCAGCCAATCATCATAGAATTTACAATGTTGAATCCCATGCTCGAATCATTGGCTCGCAACACATATCTGACGTCGAAAGGTGAGAGTAGAAGTGGGCCTGGTGGTCCTACGGAAATTGTAGCTCAGCCTTTGTTTAGTTTATGGTTAAGCTTCACTCTAATGCGATGGTTATCCCCTTATCCTTTGGGACGCTGCTTCTCTGGCAAATCTCTGGCTCAAGGCTCCTGTTCAGCCTTATTTGTCTGTCTATGAAATTGACAACACAATTGTCTTTTTCGGTGCATGAGTTTTCCCCTTAAGATTATTACTGTTCATACTTTATAGTTTGATGAGCTACATCATGTTCATATTTTTGGAGCTTGACGAGTGCATGACCATTATTTTGGGTAGATGGGCAATTGAAGCTGAGTTAGGGATAGAGAAAGATGTTACGGATATTGCGGATTTAAAGACATTGCTCTATTTTACACGTGATTAATATTACAGGACTACCTATAAAAACATGCCAATTTTCATAGACGGGTGTTTTAAGAGAGTGCTAGTGGAAATATGTATTTTCATGGGTAACCGACATTACATGACCGCATGTAAAAATCGCCGTATTTTCACATACATATGACATTACTTGTTTGTCTATGAAAACAAGCATTTCTACATAGGTGGTTATTTAAAATATTCGTCGATGAAAACAGATATATTTATACAGACAGCTATGTTACGCTGCTCACGAGTGAATTGTGGAAACTCTTTTTCACGTGCAGTTATAGTTGAGATTTCTATGTTTCTCTTTTTAACCGTCCGCACAGTAAAACATGAGGCGTTGTAAAAAATATTTTTTAGTATTGTTACGTAAGGTGCAGTGGTTTTTACGGAATGCAGTTGATCAGAATTGGTGTAGTAGTTGACTAATGACCACAACGTCGATGAAAAAGCGAGGAAGCAAGCATGGCCTACTGAAAAAGCGTAGACAAGCTCTCGTGTTTTTCGTGGAACAGTTAAGGAAATAGTAGTTGGTTTGACTAAAACCCGACTTAGCAAACAAGAAACGCAAAACAATTAAAATAATAAAAGTGGAGAATCTCGAGGCGCTACAGAATCACAAATGATAGAGGGGGTACAGCACAGATGTGTGAGCTACGAATCAAAGAAAAGTCTAGGTGTGTAGCTGTGAGCTTTACAAATGGAAAGACACATTTTTGGCGATAACTTTATTGTTTCGGTGGGAAATAGACTTTTTTTCTAGGTGATTAATATAATGGTATTGTTTGGTTGGTTTAAGGTAATGTAAACATCAATAGAATTAATTACAGTGTTAACTGATAACAATATATCATATTACTAGATTTGTTTGGTTGATACGTGTAATGTATTTTGTTTACATTACCGTGTTTGGTTGACAAGTGTAATATATTCTGGTAACACGATCTGATGTCGGCCTGGTTAGAATGTAATGGACTGATTACCAGATTGTAATCTGATTACGTGCTATCTAATACCAGCCTATTCAAATCAGATAAAATCTAACGTAATCAGTTTACACTATAAACAGAAAACACATAAAATAGACTGAACCAAACGCCTTCAAAGGTTTCACTCATATAGAGATAAGTCGTATAATTAATCTTAACAATTGATTGTAGTTAAAATAGAATTTAACAAAAATAAAGATGGATTAACCAAAAGCTCCCGTGACTTTCTCTGCCCACTCTCTGGTCTCTGCCTCCTTTCCACCTTAGCTGCAGGCAGGCAATTAGAGAAAAATCCTGAGATTAGAGTAAATCAAGGAGACGACATGTGGTATGACTGGATATAGTTAAATCAAACTGTTTAATTTATTACTCTATAATTATAAAATATCAAAACTTAAGAGTAATGGTTGTCTTTTTTTAATCGTGGGATCTATAAAAATGAATTGTTCTTATTAATTTAAATGTATCTTAAAAATTGTTTTAAGGGCTTTAATATAAGGTTTGTTTTGAAGGATGATACATTGATTAATTAATAACCCATTTGGAGCGCACTGATATAACCTTAGTGCGAAATCAACTGTCGTTATCGATATGCTGCTTGTGCACACCTTTGGATAATTTCTCGTCTAATGATGATCCTGCAAAGAGATGTGAATGTAACTTTTAGTTGTTGGATGCTTTGAATGTACAATTTTGAGTTTGAATATATATAAACTGTTCGGGTGAAGTACAATATTTCAAATCAATAATTTCTGAATTGAATGTCCAATCTTATGAGTTAAAAGTCTTGATGTTGTCAGTTGCTATATTTTGGTTACGGAGAGAGTAACTGTGGTAGCGTTAGCCCCAAGCTTCTTTGATGACCGGCAAACCATGACATCATCTTTGATTTATCCATTCCAGTAGCTTGTGGTGTACCCTTTTAATTTATGACCACTGCGGTTTTTACTAGGTTATCTGAGAAGCAGATAGAAAGATCTTGTTTTGATGACAGCAAGAAGAGATCATGTTTCCTTGTGTTGGTGATTTTGCAAAATTATGTTTGCCTAAATTGGGTGCTCTATCGAATGCAAAGCACACTTAGTCTTTTACATTTAGGTGAAAATAGAATTAGTGACGTGTCTTGCAAGGCTAATGGAAGAAATTAGTTACAATTGTCTTTTTATATTTGTTTTTTAAGATACAGCAATCTGAAAAGGATGTGAATACTAATGCTAAACAATTGTAGTTTATGAGGCATGATGCTTTGGAATATAACAACCCTCATGCATCAACAAATTGATCACGCAACCATTAGAGCATCCGAGGGAAGGTACTTTTTATAAATATTATCCATGGCACGCTAGTATTGTACTTCCTCCTGTAACAAATAATCTTTAACTAAAATCCGGTCAAACCTTTAAAACTATCTGTTAATAACTTTTAAAATATATTTTAGCTGAAAACATGAAAATGGTATGAGTAGATTTGTCCTGAAAAGTACTTTCACAATTTCATATATTTTAAAAAATTTATGTTAATGTAAAATTATGGTTAAAATTGTGATGTTACAAAAAGTCAAACATAATATATTTTTGACCGGAGGGACTATTGTATATCTTTAAGCACTTGTTTAAATATTTGTATAATGGATATCACAATCTTTTGTGCATTAACTTGTGATTCAGATTAAATATGACTTACTTATTTAACATGGCAAAAATATTTTCTTCAATAATACCACCTATTTGGTAGTGTCAGCGAGAGATAGGGGCAGCTCCAAGGGTAGTTTAGGTGAGCCATAGAGTACTATGAAATTTGACGCAAAAGATCTCAACTAAACCGGTTCACTTAAAAATCAAGAAAATTTTACATTGTGTATTGAGTCTATAACGTTACAAAATTTCACAGTGTAGAGTAGAAATACCAATGGATTTTTTTTTAAAGCCACCACCGTCTAGAGTTATTTAACCAGTTTCCTATTTGTGAATTTCGGTCCAATGTCACCAGAAAACACTTGCAAATTTGCAAAAAGAAACCAATTAGCACCCAATCTTACCTGCTACATCTGTTTCTGATTATAAATTATTCTAATATTTTTTAATTTATTTATATATCAATAAATCTAGATACAAAAAGTACCCTAATAACTTATAATAAAAAACGGAGGAAGCAGTAAAATCGAAGATCCCCAGCCACTAGATCATATCTGATATATCTTCCCGTGTCCAAACGCGACGCCACGTCACTTCCTCCACTATCCCTCGCCGCGCGTACATACGTCTTCCTCGCCGCGCCTCTCCCTCTCTCCCCTTCTCGTCTTCTCCCTCCGCAACTACTCTCCTCTGCTACTCGCTTCGACCTTCGAGCGAAAAAAAATTCCTCTTCCCCAACCAACCAACCCGGTCGCCGTTGCAGGCCGCAGTCCGGCCGGCGCCGCCGATGGGCTCCACCGATCGGAAGGTGCGTGCGGGCTTCGCTTCTCGGCCGTTTCCCGTGGGTAGTCTGAGCTTTGGGTTGTTCTCTCTCGGCTCAGTTTTTTTGCTCGGCGATCACGCAGGTCGGTGGGATCGGGGTGGCGGCGGACGAAGCTGGGAGGAGGGGCTGCGTCGAATGCCGCGCCACCACCACGCCCATGTGGCGCAGCGGGCCGACCGGGCCCAGGGTGAGTTCTCTGATCGATCGCTTCATGGCTTGCGGCTCGGTTGCTGTTCGTCAGGATAAGGGTCAGGCAGATTAGGGATTCATGGCTACTGGTTTATATCAGTTATGTAGATGGATGTCTCTGCTTATTCTGCAAATGATTGTTCCTTTTGTTTGTGTGTGATGCTGTGAATTGAGATACGATCATCTACTGCTAGTAACTTTCTCTCTGAGATGAAGAATTCGTCTGTTAAGTACGGATGGTTAGGGATGCAAATAATCTTTATCGGTTTTGTGCCTAGATTTTCTTTCCCCTGAACGTGATATAATCTACAAGGGAAATGCTTTTTTCTGTATTTTGGTACAAATGGGGGTGCTGTACCCCTGTTAGGAAAATGCTGATCTGAATTTTATGCATTTGAACAGTGCATAGGAAACAAGAGCTGCAAGACTGAGTCAAAGTGGCTTCCTTGTGCCATCCGCTTTGATCATAATAGACAGCTAGAGAACTAAGCACATTGGCACCTGGAGAAAGTTCCCACCACATTCCACCATATATGTCCATATCTCGCTAACCTGTAGTCTCCAGGCTTTCAATTTGTTTAGCTACTCAATCAATGTGTTGTCAACAAGATCATTAACACAAACACGCTTTCGAAACTTTTCTGAAGTCTCTCCCTCTTAGTGATGCACTGACATACTTGAAATAGACTCCGAGATATGTCAAGTTTTCTTTTGACAGTCCGTGCATACCGATGTCTTGTTGGATTTAGGGCAGGGGTGGTGGCTTGTTGTTTTGGTCCAATCTAGTATGAGTAATCTTGTTGACATTTCTCTCCATAAAGCTTGACTGCAGCTTGGTGGTTAGTTGGGCTGTTCCTTGCAACAGTGCTAACCACTAAACCAATTGTGTGCATGGAGAGAGATGCTTGATCAATTTCGATTCTCTAATTGCACTATAATTCAGTACAGCCTTGCTTCAAAAATCATAAAGCTATCATTTTGCAATTATGGTTTCAAGTGCGTTGATCCGTTGATCTTTTTCAATTCTGCTCGCAGTCTCTATGCAACGCTTGTGGAATCAGGTACCGGAAGAAGAGGAGGCAGGATCTTGGTCTAGACCTGAAGCAACCACAACAGCAGCATGATGAGGCAATATCTGAAGTAAAAGACAGTAACAGCAACAGCAGCAGCGGCAGTAGCAGCAACTTGCAGGTTGTTCAGAAAAGGAGGCTTATGATGGGGGTGGAGGAGGCTGCATTATTGTTGATGACCTTGTCATCCCCAACTGCATCCACATTGCTACATCGTTGACAACCCTGCTCACCCCAATCAACAGTGTACATAGTACATACAAACACACACGATGCGAGCTCACTCACCACCAATGATTCCAAATCATACAGGTTTCTTGTTTTACCAGGATGAGATAGGGAATGCCCTGTCTGTCAGTCTGAAGATGATGGTGTGATAATGTGAGGGGATGGATTTGTGCCAATCTGATGACTCCATCCACTCCTATTCTCCTCTGTGCCAATTTATGTCAACCTTATCTGTTTGTGATTGTGGTAGGCTCCATATGATGAGAGGTCCGTTGATCTCACTCCCCACACTTCTTTTTCTCTGTCCTTTTTTCTTTTTATTTCGTTTTGTTTTTTGTTCTGTGAATGTGTACATCGATGTTGTCCCCTATATACGAGGGAATGATGGTCAAAAGGAGACGTCGTTCCTCTTCATTCTGAAATAAAGGTTAAAGTAATAAAGAATTTATTTGTTCGTCTCAGTTACTGAGACCTTGTTTGCCACTGGGTTGAGTGGCGCTTGTTTATTTCTTTTATTTTTCAATTAAAGATTTTTTAAACGTTTTACTGGAGGTATAAAAATACTATCAGAGCCCGTAAAGTATAATCACATTTTTAAACGTTTGAATTAAATACTTTTTAAAACTAGATTTTGCATCACATTGTAATATAGAATCTCTATTTGGAGCGCATGGATTAAAAAAATGTTCGATTGTATGAAAAGTAGGAAGAACTTTCACAGTAGGCACGGCTTTGTACTGCACATAAAAATAAAGATCAACATTGTTGGAAGAATCAGTCACCAAAAACCAGTAAATGTAGTTCAGCTAACTGATAACGGACCAGAACGACACCTTGTTGAGTGTTCTTCTCTCTTCTTTTTTCACGTTTCAGGCCTTCAGGGCATACGATCCTGCTCAAGGTCACAGCAGAAAATCCCAAACAGATGCAAGACTCTGCATGTGGCCGTCGGCGACTGAAATCTTGTAGTCAGCACCAGCATTGGCGAATTTAATCTAGGAGAGGATGGCTGTGACCAGTGACCACATGCAGTCGTTCAGATTCTTCATGGCCACAGAGCTTGTGCTTAAGAACAGTTGTGCACAATTGTGGTGGCGCTGCAGCTTCCTTTTCCGGTGGAAGCGAAAGCAAGCAGAAGCAGATTTATTAGTTTCAGTAGAGATGGGCTGTGGATTCAGGTAGGACTTCGTTTTCAGCACTGCTGAGTCCGGCCATTATTCGGCGACATCCCCGGTGCTATATGGTTTGCAGCACGCCGGCGATCACCGTCGATAGAAACGGTGTTGGTTCCTGTCGTCGTCGTGAAGCCAAAATAAACACACGATTCATGCATGTGGGCTAATCTGCAGCTATCAATATGTACGAGCTAGTAAACCAATCAAATGGCCGCGTTCCTCGCTCGTTCATATGGATCACGGATCACGGGAGCAACTCAAATCAAGATCACAAATCCACAATCCTGGGAGCTGGGAGCGTCCAGTCCACTTGTCACGAGTGTTGTTGCTTCTTCGCCACTTGGATAACTACTAGGACAAATCATGGTCACTGTCATATCGGAAAAAAAGTGATTTCATCGCTTGGATCTAAATTTTCGGACTCTCTAATAAAATGGAAAAAAGTCCAGTTTCTGCTAGAATTCGAAGGCACGATTCAACAGAGCGCCCCCAATACCAGGCGCGCTAATTTTGACTTGCAACTTGAATGTAAAATCAAATTTCAGGTTTGATTTTGGATAGCTCTCAACTAGATCTCGGCGCTTCCGGAAGCTGGCCTACGGTCAGATGGCTAATTGTACAGTCCATCAGAAATCAAATCCTAAACTGCACGTTGATATTCATCAATTAGAGTACACATGAGTATAGATTTTTTAAATCTCCGCGCTTCCAGCCCACTAACCCAGCGTTTAGATAATGAATTTTCAAGCCCAAGACACAGGGTTGTACATGCAAAATCCGCCATGAAGGCAGCAGCTTCTCTCTGTGTATTCCATCCGCATTCCCTTCTTCGGAGTAAGCGTTGTCTCGCTCGCAAATAGCCACCTAATTTATGCCCCAAGGCCCAAGGGGTGCAGCTATTGGGGCTCGCT
>KE373022.1:99085-120856 GCA_000418225.1 Zizania latifolia | reverse complement strand
GGTGGTGGTGGAGGTGGCTGGCGAGACGGGCGATGATGATGCGAGCGGCCGGAGCAAGAGGAGGAGCGGCCTGTAGGGCGACGTGGCGGCGGAGATCTCCATGGTTGGTAGGGGCTGGGGGTGTCGTGCCGGGCGTGCGTTCGGAGAAGGGAAAGGAAGCGAGTAGAGAGAGAGAGACACGACGTGGTGTTGCGTGCGCGAGGGATTACTTGTGGCCGTCGGCGAGGAGAGGAGGAGAGGAGGAGAGGAGGCGGCGGGGGGATCTGGGGGAAGTTGGATTCCGTCCTCTCAATTCGGCGTGGGATCTTTGTACGCGTCGTGTGTGGTGTCTGGACGTGGACGGGGACGGTGTAAGATACTCTTCCGTCTTCACCTACCTCTGGTCGCTGCATCACTAGAAACACTATTATATTCTCCATAAAAAATATTTTAATATTACAATCTAGAATTAGATTTAACATTTATCAATATCTAGATCAGTTATAATCTGAACTTATATTATAATATTACAGAACAAAGAGAATAACGCTCAGTTATACTATAAAATATTAAATCTAAATTTAGATTACAATATTATAGAACAAAGAGAATAACGACTGATCCAATTTTTTTACACCAATAATCACCCCGCTATTGGAGCTACTCTTTCAGTTAGCAGAAGTTAAGCTTGGATACGATGCTCCTATTTCAAACAGAGATGATTGAAAATGGTAGTGTGGACTGTGTGGTTATGTATAAGATGAATACTCTAAAAACATTTATATTTAAATTTAAATTTATAATACTAGAAATGCTTCTATTTTACGACGAAAGAAATACATTTTAGCTGTGCTACGATAGTAAAGTAAAACAGAAAATTTTGTCAAACTGTTCGCCACGTGTATCCATTTGCTTTTCCTCGTATCTCTCTCTCTCTTCCTCGGAGAATACGAGCAGGGCAAAACGAGGCCACCTTTCCCTCTCTCTTTCCCCTCTTCCCCTTCTTTCCCCACAAACTTCGCCAATCCGCAAGCCGACCGACCTCCGCAGCATTTCGTGGAGAAACCGATACCCTCTCGATTCTTCAGTCATCCGATTGGCGAAAGGTTTCCTGCGCTGGATTTGGGATGGAAGAAGGGCTCTTGGAGCCAGGATCGTTCTCCCGCTCCTCATCCTTCGTAAGTGTGCCCAATACGAGATCTCACAAGAACATTGTTTGGTTCTTCTTGGAAGGAGGTGTCGCCTTGATCTCGATTCTTTCAGGGCGGCTTTGACGAATGGGTGGCATTGGTGAGGAAACGCAATGGGAAGCCCTCGTCGTCGTCTCGGCAGCAGCCTAAGCCGGGCGGTTTGGCTGTCCAATCCTCACTCAGGTATCATGCGTTCCCCTTTGATGTGTTAATGGAGAAAGATCTAGCTTTATTCTCCATTGTGCTTTCCATCCCGTATCATCCCTTAATTGATAAGGATCGTATTAGCTTTTTATAATTCCTGTTGTGGTAAGGTTAACATGAACATACATTCTTGTAATTATATTTGGATGGGTACCAGATCAGAGAAAATGGCATGATGTGTTTTTATTACTTAGCTAAAGCAGGAGCTCTGCTCACTTACTATTAGATGAATATGACCAGGGTCCAGGGTTAACGTAACCACTTAGTTACCGCCACTAGCGAAGCTAGATCAAAACAGAGAGGGGTGTGAAATTGAACATGGACTACCTTAATCCTTAAGTAGATTACTGGTTGAGCTATAAGGGGTGCATTATATTAAGTTGAGAGGTGGATATATAGTCAAAATATGAGATTAATACATGAAAAAAAAATTGTGGGTGCATTTGCACCCACAAACCTATACATGGCTTCACCCCTGGTTACCACTCATCAGCTGCTGGCCGGTATAGGCAAACTGGTCTGGTTAGTTCAAAATTCAAATTCAAATTTCAAATTTTTGGAAAAATTCGAAAAAATTCCTATAAATACTAGGTGATTTATGATGGTTTTGTGAATTTATTTTTAAAAATATTCAAATTTGGAATGGTTTTGGAGCACAACAAGATCGGTAAAAAAAAGAAAAAAATTTGGACCGACCCAATAGCCCAGTTTTTTAATTGATTTTAGCAAAAACGACATTACCAAATTTTTGGTTCTCTGCCATTTACTTCAACAATAATAATAAATGCCATACCAAATGTTTTTATCACTATATTACAAATTTTCTTTACATTCCTACATTTTCCTAGTTTTCCATATATTTTTATATTTTTCTACATTTTTATGGTTTTTTCTATTTTTCTGCATTTTTAAAAACCGATCGGTAACCAACAGTTACCACTTCAAACCGAGCGGTTACCGAGCAAAACCGCTCGGTTCAAAATTTTGGATTTCAAATTTTGACCAGTTTGGGCTAGTTACCAATCGGTAACCGAGGTAACTGGCCATCCAGGCTGGGCTGGTTATCGGGCCTGGTTCGGTTTGTTGAAACTTGAATATGACAATTTCAACAACAGAACTATGCGCATGATTTTCCCTCGTTGCCACATTGAACGAATTTCTTGACAAAGCTCACAATATTTGATATTTGCCAATTGATACGATGTCTAAGCTTTACATTTTCAGTTCAGAAGGACTAGAACTTGGTTACCCTGATAGCAATGTGGTCGATTCTAGCTTGTGTTACAAACTGCCAGCAACAAGCCTATGGGATAGGCTTGGGAGGGTTACTATGATGGACATCGAGTCAAGTGACTTCAGCTGGAGTTCTCTTTCTTCACTGCACCATACAAAACATACTACTACTAGTACAGAACCCTGCGAGGATGACACTAGCAGAAGTTTTGAGGTCTGTGTTATTTTGACTTGTATCTTTTGCATATTATGTTTTGTATTGCTGGAAAATATTGTCAATGATACTGATACTAAATCATTTCCCAACATAGTTTTGTTACCATATAGCTTTGTTTGTGCTCGGATTCTGTTACAAAATGTACATCTTTGCTACTGTGTTGTAGAAATGTACTGATCAGCATAAACCTCAAGGCCCCGTGCAGTGTGCACTATCCTGGAGAAATTTGATATATTAGCATTCCCCTGGATATGAATGTTGAAAATACAAATTTTTATGTTATCCATGTCTCTAATTCCTTTTCAACATGTATCTTTTTTTGTAGGTTACAGTGAATTCTGGAGGAGTTGTTTTCATTGCATTATTCAAAACATCTGAAAATGATGACCTTCCATCCAAGGAAGCTGCTGCCGTCATTAAAATAGCGCCATCAAGGATGGCCACTCAGTCAGAACGTTTTGGCTATGAACTTGCTAAATGGCTTGGAGTGAGGACCCCTCAGGTGAGTACCCACTTTGCTTGCAGGAATTCTGGCTAACAATATAATTATCACATTGCAGTGTGCTATTGGCTAATACAGGGCAGAGTGATTCACAACTTCTCATCTGAATGGCAACAAATCAAGGATGCAGTTGAGAATGCTCGAAATGCAGCAATATCTACTGGTGATGAACTCGAGGAGATGATTTGCAGTGAGATGCTAGAAGCACTCGAATTGAGTCGATGCTTATTCCTGATGAAGTATAAACATCAAGTTACCAGTAATGTACCTGAAAATGGCGCTGTTGTCTTAACATGAAAGAATTTTTTATTCTGTTTTGCAGTTATGTACATGGCTCCCCTCTACTAGAGAACATAGTGCCATTTGATTCACATGAGTCTGCTGAAAAAACCGCTGAAGCTTTAGGAAGGGTCTTGATGCTGGACCTCGTACTGAGAAATGAGGACAGGCTGCGGTGTCGTCCCCTTGGTTGGCGTGGAAACTATGCAAATTTACTTGTTGCTAACAGGGAAGCTTATGCAAACCTTGATTCCTTAGATGATGTTTACGATTCTGCAATCATTCGTTACAAGCCAGAAATTGTCCGAAGCCCTCAGAAACGGAAACAGAGAAGAGCAGTTTCAATAAGTGGCAGTATTGGCTCAGATAGCTCAGATCTCATGTTGGAGGACACTTATGATCCTAGTGAGCCTGATTTTTCCAGCTTTCACATCGTAGCCATTGATTCCGGTGTACCACGCAGACCGCCCGCTTGCAAACGGGCAAAAGATCAAGAGAGCTATCCAAAGCTTGTAGAACTCACACTCAACAACTGGGATTACTCTTCCAACCTTTTGTTTGAGGTGTCGTTTGGGAAACTTGGTATCCCAGGGACTGAAGAATTTGATGTGTCATCTGATCATAGTTATCATTCTCCTCTGTCTGGAAGTGAAATGATAGCAACAGTGAATTCTTTCCGAGGAGGTTTTCGTAGTGCTTTGAGGGACCTTCAAAGGTTCCACATTTTCCTCGTCACACTTTACCAGAAACTGGATAGTCTATTAAAAATTTTCTTCAGTCTTATGTATAAAGGATTGAATGAGTCTGAAAAGGAAGAGACTGGTCCTTCTGATTCACCATTGTGTTCAATAGAGACACACATGGATTCAAATGATACTGAAGTTCCAAGGCATCTGCGTAGGCCTTGCCGTACTTTATCCCGTGATAGTTTTGACTTATCATCCCCTGCCTATCGAGAGAGCTTTATGATTAAGAATTTCAAAGCAAGTAGTGATGCCTCCCGTGGTTTGCGGTTGACAATGAAACTACGGGATTTTAACAAGTATGCTAAGGTTAACATCTTTGGAGTGTGGATGGAAATTCATGTATTTTCTTAGGGTACTACATGAGCGCCTGGTTGACATCTATTTGTTTTCACTATTTCAATGATAATTTTTTTGGAGTTATTTTAACACATGGAATAGTATAAAAGATATCAAATAGGCCATTTCAAAAGCAAGCTGGATGAAATCAGTTAGCTATCTGTAAATGGTGTCAGCATTAAAAAAATGAAATGGTTTCAACAACTGGCACACTAGTCTCATGATAACTGAACATTTAGTTTGTAGATAGTAGATACATATCAATCCCTACTTAGTGCATAATGCAGATTTTATGAAGGAATGACGGTTTACAATTTTCTGAAATTTTATCAGCCGATTTTATTCATTATGGTATATAATGTTTGCAGGTAGACAGTGAAATAAGCAAAGAAATAGAACAATGGAATGACATGCTCAGGACTGATGTTGTGAGATTATGTCAAGACAACAACTTTAACACAGGCTTCTTTGAAGGGACAGATAATAGCATTGCTGTTGATGCATATGAATTGAAGGTAATCCTTATGTGCCCAGCCTTCTGGAAACTAACTATATATTGCACCAATTGAACATAACAGGAAGATTTCCTTTTAGGTTCGACTTGAGCACGTTCTTGAGAGGATATCATTAATTTCTGATGCTGCAAGTACTGAGCGTCCCTCTCAGATCACAGATTATCTGTATATTGGTGGTGCCCTAGCTGCTCGATCAACATACACACTTCAACACCTTGGCATAACTCATGTGTTATGCTTGTGCGCAAATGAAATTGGACAATCAGAATCTCAGCAGCCTTGCCTTTTTGACTATCGGAACTTCTCAGTAAGTTTATCTGAGAAAGTTTGTGGAAAAAAATTATGACTGATAATATTCATGTAGCACCGTAGCAAAACACGGAAGCTCTAGTTTGGAGCTTTCTCAACCATGATTGTGGATTAATCCTTTTGCTTACTTACAATGCTTCATTGCTTCACTTCTGTAGATCAACGATGATGAAAATGCGGAAATCAGTGATGTGTTCCAAGATGCTTCTGATTTTATTGATTATGTTGACCACCTACGTGGCAAAGTACTTGTGCATTGCTTTGAGGGAAAAAGTCGAAGCACAACTGTTGTTCTTGGTTACCTGATGCTGAGAAAGTATGACAGCACGAAATAGCTTCATTATGGTTTTTGGTTTAGATTATAGCTCTTTTATCACTGTTTCTTAAGAAACCGGCTAATATACAATTTAAATTTTCTTCTCATACATGCAATTGAAGTCTATCAATTCATATAACATATGTTTCCCGTTTTATTTCTTTTTGTGGGTGAATGCCATGTTGAATAAGTCTTGCTTAGCTTAGTAGTGAAATATGTTAATTAGTACCCTGGTTATGGCGCGCATGCAGGAGGGCTTAATGGCCGCGTTTTGTTTCATTTTTCTCAATAAATAAGAGGAAGAGAGAAATGAAAAGTTGCAGAGGTTGAGAGCAGCACAAATTCCCTTGTGTTCTAGCATTTGTGCGATCTGTTTTCACTGGTGTTTGTGTGTGAGACTAGGATTCCAACATGCCACATATCTTATCTGACTACTCTGCTAGACTATTTGACTTACCCACTGATGTTTCACATTCATTTCAGACAATACACTCTTGTGGAAGCATGGAGCATGCTAAAGAAGGCACATCGGAGGGCACACCCTAACGATGGCTTCGCCAAGGTCTTGTCGGATCTTGACAAGAAGCTGCATGGTAAAGTCTCCATGGAGTGGCAGCAAAGGAGGCCTGCAATGAAGGTGTGCCCCATTTGTGGCAGGACTGCTGGGCTCAGCAGCAGCTCACTGAAGCTCCACCTGCAGAAGGCGCACCGGAAGATATCGTCGGGGAGTGTGGACACCGCGATGACGCTGGAGATCCAGAAGGCAATAGAGGCGATCAAGGCTGCGCCTTCTGGCAGGGACACCCCAACGCACAGCTCATAGAAGCGTCAGCTTGAACTCCTGATGGATGATGCTACTCTGCTAGGCCTGGTATATGTTCCTTGAGATGCAAATTGCAACATGCACTGCAACTGCAACCAGCATCCATCCAGATCATGCTACAATGCGCGACTCCTTTCTGAGCAAACTGTACTGCACCTGAATTTTTTACCAGACAACATATATGACAAATCATTTTCTAGCTTTGAATATCGATGAATCTTTAGTTATTGTGCATCATCTTACAAGAATACAATATGTTATAGGTAATGTACAAGTAGTATGCATAAAAGTCTTTGCCCAAAAGGATTTTACCTGCGAATGTAACAAGTATTTTTTTTCATGCATATTGCAACTCTGTACAGTTTAACGTGCAACGTGTGACTCCAATAATTGTTTTAGCGTGCGTATAATGTCATTGGTAGGTAATTACAGAATAATTTTTATTTAAATTATTTCTTCGTACGAAATGAATGTTTTCATGTGACTTTGTGGTTTGTCTCTATTGAATTCTTGATTTTTGAATGTTAAACTTTAATTTGTGTAGTTAAAATAGTTTAAATTCTTGCAACAACGTGCGAGGTATCCACACAAATTTAAATTTGAGTGGAATCTACCAATACAAAGCATGACTCATTATGGGTATAGTTTGAACTACAATAAACTATTCTCTCTTAATTTAGCCCAGGACACCTATATGAGTGCATGCTATTGGCTGATCTTACATGGCTCAAAATTGAGCCCGTTTCATATTTAAACGGGCCAAAATATAGGCATACAGTGGCCCAGGAATTGGGCCTTGTTACCATCAAATTCAGATTTTAGCCGATCAAAGAAGGTCATGGATAAATTTCGTAACAATTTGTTTTCTTTAGCCCGCTCGCGTCACGATTGCCGAATTTTGAGAATCCTAATTGCTAAACAGAGCGAATTAACCCACATCCGCAGATCGAAAAAGGATACTATCTCTTCAAAAAATATAGAATCTTTTAAAAGTTCAAAATTTATCAAAAATATAGCAGCCTAATACTTATAAAATATCAATTTTATCTCTAAAATACATATACTATGATATTATCTTTGTATTTTATTACTCGTTATTCAATCTAACTACTATCGGTGTCACACTCATGTATTTCAAAAGAATATTATAGTATTTTCACACATATTTTTAATACATATATCAAATTCTAAAAAATATTATATTTTAAAAAGAGCAAGTAGTGAAATAGATAATCCCACGTCTGGCCGTGTGACGTGACCACCAATGATTCAAAGGAGTCAAGTCTGATGAAGATATTTGAAGACTTCACGCAAGGATCATCTCTATCCATGATGGCCTCGACAACAGTGGTGGATCCAGACTAAAATTATAGGAGGGCTGACTAAATAATCTACGAGTAACTCCTACTTATGTTCTTTTTATCTTTTCTGCATAGCTCATCTAATCTTGGTGAGATAACTGTGCACCATTTCTAAAGTAATATTTCTCATAGTAAATAATAAAATACCAATCATTAATAAGAAAAAATATTATGAAATAATAGATAAAAGATATTGAGTAAATAAGAAATGAACCGTACGGATATAGAATTAGACTTTTTTTGAAAATATTGAATAAATAACGATCTTTCATTCAGTTTTTCTTGCTTAGCTTGGACCACCCTTCTACTCCGAACCATCTCTATCTTAGTTTTTTCTTTTTCAAACATCTCTGCTAAACATGGAGAAAGAGAGATTAGCTGAAGCAGTAATGGTTGGAATGGTGTTGTGCGTTCTACTGCTGCTGCCTTGCCGATTTGACGTAGCGGTTGGGATAATGGGATCGGTCGATCGGACGCTGATCGAGGCGAGGCCGTCACGAGCACAGAGAATCATCCCAGCGAAGCAGCGCGAGGCGAGGACAAGGCCTAACCAGCGAGCTCATTCTTTGCCGAATACCCCGACCAACCACTGCAACAGCAGTGATTCCATGGTCTCCGCCGGCGCGTAGCGGGGGCGCGCGCCCCTCCTGCCCCCCCGTTGGATCCGCCGCTGCTCGACAAGAATTTCGTTTTCTAGTGATGGAAAAAACTGTTTTGTTGTAATTATAACCGGTTAAATCCAGTATTTTGATTTTCTCGAACCTTTTTAAAATATTTTATTTCCTTTTTGAATATATTGAAAAATACTGTGATAGAAAACCACACCATGAGTTTGTTTGAAAAAAAAATATATGCGCAGCCACCGTAAATGCTCTCATAAAGAAGCTTGAAGAAAATGTCTGGATTAAAAATAAGCAACGGGTAGCTTACCTTAAAAATATTATTAAAAACACCTCCCGGGAATTATTACTAACAAGTTAAGAATTGAAAAAAAAATCTTAAAATAATGATCACGTTAATTAGGACGCAGTTTTTCACACAAAGTTTGTTTGAATCCGTATATCATCTCCTTTCAAAACTCATGCTCTCCTCGTTCCAAAATATAACAAATTTTCTGTTTAGTCACTAGTCACATGTATTAAAAAGATAAGTAAGAAAACTGCATTATTCATTTTAGAATAGGTAAGGGTGAATCTAAGAATAATCAGGTAGAATAATAAGAAAATAAGTTCAAAACTAGTACGATTTTAGAGATAAAAAATATTTTAATAAATACTAAACTACTATATTTAAAATAAAATCTAAATTCTAAAATTTATTATCCTTGAAAAAGAGTCCTAGCATAACCATAGTTACGGTAGTAAAGTCCACGGTTACCCGGGAGCTGGGCAAAAAGAAAGCAGATCGATCGCGTCAGCACCGCAACCACCTGCGGTGCGGCGCTATAAATCGCGGTCGGAGATAGACATCGCTTGCAAGCTCCCAACTCCCCTAGCGAGAAAGCGACAGCGGCAGGGGCGGAGATCTTTGGAACCACCGCCGGAGAGGGCAACCGGGGCGATGGCGGCGGCGAAGGGGAGGACGGAGATGGAGGTCGGGTCGGACGGCGTCGCCGTCATCACCATCTGCAACCCGCCCGTCAACTCGCTCTCCGTCGATGGTACGACTGCTTCTCTCTTTTGGCTGTTTGATGGGGATTGGAGTTTTGATGGAGATTGGCGCCTAGGGTTGTGTGAGTTTGGCGTAATTTTGCTTGTATGAGCTGTCTGATTCGAGATGGGGGATATTGTGGGACGCAGCTTGATGCAGAGAAGTTCAATTCTTCCGATTTAACTGCTTCTTTGTAGAATTGGACGGGGATTATCGGAGTTCTGTAGAATTTGTGTTCTAAGCAATATTACGATTTGGGGTAGTATACATTGATGTTGTGACTATGAAATATCTCCTCGGCAGTCGAAACCCAGAAAGATATCTCCTTTACCAGGTGCTTGTCCATTGGTTGGTGTGATCCAACTATATCTTACCATAACTGTGTTGCTGTTAGCTATTATTGCTGTAACCTGCTACTATGAAATTGTGAAACTTGCCGGCCTAAACAGAGCATCATATTCGCCAGATTTAGTGCAGCCAGTCCAGATTACAGCATTGGCCAACTGTTTGAACTTTGAAGGCGTGCACCGATGAGTTCGTTTTTTTCAGAGCCACCTTACCCAAATTCTGTAAGAATGAATACCGCATAGACATAAAGGTTGTATACCTATTTGAATTGACCGTAGCATCTCCACACAGGACATATAGAAAGCAGAGACACTCACCCAGGCAGAATCCACAAGTCTGCCCACCCAGAGAAAAACAGTTGGCAACATAAATGAGTAGGTTTGATTATGGAAATCACATAAGTGAATCGGCAGGCCGTGCAATATAGCTTGAATATTTTAATAAGAGGAAGCATTACCTGTAGGCAAAGGATTACTGATCTGTGATATGCTTTTGCTGGAGCAGTTCTACTGCATTCATGAAGTGGAGAGGACAGTGCATCATTGTGGGAGATGCTACAGTGAAACATGAAGCATGAAATATGCTATTATAGAATAACATATAGTTGTATATTCCATGGTCACATTTTTATATGTCCAAAAAAGTTTGTCAAAGTTAAGTAAAGCTTATCCTTTTCTCTAGAAATAAAAATATGTCAGGATATCCTTGATTGCGTTTAGATAATCACTACCCTGAATGTGAACAAGACGCAACTCCTTAGATTAAAGTTTATTATATGTTGTTAATAATAATTAAATAGGGTATTAGTTTCAAATTCTTTACCTATCTTTGTGTTTACCATGACTTTTGCTCTTTCAGTATTGCTAAGCTTAAAGGAAAACTATGGTGAAGCTCTTCAGAGGAATGATGTGAAAGCTATTGTTGTCACAGGTACTCATCAATTTATTCATTTAGGCAATACATGCCACTGTTGAAGGCACTGGCTTGTTCTTGTGCTTTCCATGAACAATTCACTATTCTTTTCTAAATTATGGTAGGGAAAGGAGGGAAATTTTCTGGAGGATTTGATATTACTTCGTTTGGTGGTGTTCAGGGTGGCAAAAGTATGTCATACTTACCATCTCATGTTATTCTATTCTTCCTGTATTAATGCACTATTCATTGTAGATATCTCATTGTTATCTTAAACCTTTGAAACAGTTGAACAGCCAAAGGTTGGTTACATATCAATAGATATTCTCACTGATACCCTTGAAGGTATTTGTTTTGTTTGCATTCTCTCTTAACTATAATTGCTTTTCTATTGAAGAATTATATTGAGAGTTTTTCATATTTGTTGTCCTAAACAGCTGCAACAAAGCCATCAGTGGCTGCAATTGATGGTCTTGCTCTTGGTGGAGGATTAGAAGTTGCCATGGTAATGGTACTAGTTTGCTTTATCCTTGTCATTATCATTTGAACTTTCAGAGGCGATAACTTCTATGAAAATCCTTGTGTATTCAATTAGGCATGCCATGCACGCATTTCAACTTCCACAGCTCAACTAGGACTTCCAGAACTTCAGCTTGGAATTATTCCAGGATTTGGAGGTAATTTTAAACTTTCTTGTTATATTTGGCATCAAAGATTCAATATTGGTATCTTCTTATATTGCAGAGAAGTAGCTCCTAAAATATTCTATCCTATTAGTTTTCTACCACTGTAACTGCTTGAAGCTATGTTTGCATTTTTGTTTCGTTACTCCAGTTATTCTTTCAAATTATACTCTCATGTGCCTTGCTTCAATATAAAGGCAATGAGTGCTGGTGTGGCAGTGTTGCTTTCATATATTCCAAGGTTTGACCTTATTCAATTTTCTCAGGAACACAGCGGCTCCCACGTCTTGTTGGACTGACAAAATCACTTGAAATGATGTTGGTAAATACCGCTCCATGTTTTCTTTGCTTCTTCACCATATGGTTTTCTATTTTGTGATATTCCCTGTTTCACCTGCCTGATTCATGTAATTAAATACCCAATTTGTATCAGCTATCTAAGCCAATTAAGGGTGAAGAGGCACACCAAGTGGGTCTTGTTGATTCCCTGGTTTCTGCCGATGATTTGGTTAATACTGCTCGTCGTTGGGCTTTGGATATCTGTGAATTGAAAAGACCATGGATCAAAAGCCTTTACAAGACTGACAAACTAGAACCTCTTGGTGAGGCTAGGGAGATTCTCAAGTTTGCAAGAGCTCAAGCTCAAAGGCAGGCTGCCAATCTTGAGCACCCACTTGTTTGTATTGATGTCATTGAAGAAGGTATTGTTTCAGGACCTCGAGCTGGGCTCTGGAAGGTACTTATTGCTACTTGTGTTCTTCCTGCCTCCTTTACTTGTTTTCCTAATGCCCACAGCATACACAGAATCTTGAATTCATTTCATTAATGCAAATGCAGGAAGCAACTGCTTTCCAAGGCCTTCTTTTTTCGGATACGTGTAAAAACTTACTTCATGTATTCTTTTCTCAACGGGCAACATCAAAGGTGTGATTACATTTTATCAATTGTTACTATGGAGTCATACCATGTTTTAATCCTCTCTCAAATACAACAGGTTCCTGGTGCTACAGACTTGGGACTGACGCCTAGGAAAATAACTAAAGTTGCCATTCTAGGTGGTGGACTTATGGGTTCTGGAATTGCAACCGCAATGATTCTGAGTAATTATCCTGTTCTACTTAAAGAAGTAAACGAGAAATTTCTTAATGCTGGAATTGATAGAATTAAAGGTAAAAACATGATCCAGTCTCTTATATCCTGCCTTGTAATTTGCATGAGAATATCCAACACATTATTATCTGTCAATAAATAATAAACTGTCTCACTTGTTTGTTTGACCAGCCAATTTGCAGAGTCGTGTCAGGAAAGGGAAAATGACTGAGGAGAGATATGAGAAGGCTCTCTCTCTTGTAACAGGTGTCCTTGATTATGAAAGATTCAAAGATGTGGATTTAGTTATTGAGGTAACTCCCTATTCTTAGTAATAGGTCAAAACTATGCCTTTATTTGGTCAGCCCATTTATTATTATTCTGTTGTTTCTTGCAGGCTGTTATTGAGAATGTGAAATTGAAACAGCAAATATTTTCTGACTTGGAGAAGTACTGTCATTCTCATTGTGTCCTTGCTACTAATACGTCCACAATTGATCTTAATCTAATCGGAGAGAAAACAAAGTCCAAAGATCGTATTGTCGGTGCACACTTCTTTAGGTAATTTAGTGTATATGAATGAACAGATATTTCATCACATGATCCTCCATTAACTAATTGCTCTTTACAGTCCTGCGCATGTAATGCCACTTCTGGAAATAGTCTGCACCCAGCACACCTCACCACAAGTTGTCGTTGATCTGCTGGATGTTGGGAAGAAAATTAAGAAGACACCAATAGTTGTTGGGAACTGTACTGGTTTTGCAGTCAACAGGATGTTCTTTCCTTACACTCAGTCTGCGCTCCTGTTTGTTGATCTTGGTATGGATGTGTACAGGATCGATCGTGCATGTACTAAATTTGGAATGCCCATGGGTCCATTCAGGTAGGATGCAGTTTTTTGTTTTGTTTTCCTGAATGAAAAAAAATCCTGCAGCTTCACTAATGTTTCATATGAGTACATGACCCATGTCAGATGGACTCAATATGACTGCTACTTTAATTTTACATGAATGCAGACTGGCAGACCTTGTCGGTTTTGGTGTTGCTATGGCCACTGGTATGCAGTACCTTGAGAACTTCCCAGAGAGGGTCTACAAGTCAATGTTGATTCCTCTTATGATGGAGGACAAAAGGATAGGTAAAAATCTAGGGAAATGAATCAGTGACAGTTCCTGTATCATGTCTACCTTTTATCTTTGCTGATAGTTTTTACTGGTTTTGTTATATGTAACCACAATCCACCAATCTTTTGCACAGGTGAAGCCAGTCGGAAGGGCTTTTACAAGTATGAGGACAAGAGGAAGGCAACTCCTGACCCTGAAATTATGAAATATATTGAAAAATCTAGAAGCATGGCTGGAGTCAAACCAAACACTGAGGTTTGATTTCTTCTGATTTTTCCAACTCTCTTTACTCCCCTCAATCTAAAAATCATTTGTAGCAATAAAAATTGCTTCAGTTTGTGCTTGTACATTTATGGTCTAGTCTTTACCTAGGATTGTAATTGTTGAGAAGAGGGCATATCTCAAAATATGGTATTATAAACTTTCTATAATTATTATGCATCTTTTTTGTTTCAAAATATAAATGACGCCTGTGGAACTAAAATAAAGAATTCGGAAGAATATGTATCATTGATTATATATTTTACAAATACCTTTGACAGTGATGAAGATATCTGTACTAAACTAGACTATGGTACAATAAATGTTATATTTCTGGCAAAACGGATGAGTTGGTCTCTAAATGCAAAAAAAATTGTTCAATTGTACCAGTTGATGAAACTAAGTGACAAGGACATAGTTGAGATGGTGTTTTTCCCTGTGATAAATGAGGCCTGCCGTGTTCTTGATGAGGGAATTGCAGTCAAGACTTCTGACCTTGACATAGCCTCAATCTTTGGCATGGGATTCCCACCTTACAGGTACATTTTGAGTGAACTACCAATTTTGCCTATAACAACCTTCTAAAACTTGTCTACTGATTGGTGCTATCAGGGGAGGAATCATGTTCTGGGCAGATTCCATTGGTGCAAAGTACATTCATGACAAATTGGAGGAGTGGTCGAAGCAGTATGGTGACTTCTTCAAGCCTTCTTCCTACCTTGCAGAAAGAGCAGCAAAAGGGATTCCTCTGGTGAGCAAAATCATTTTGTTCCAGCTGAAACTTTTCTATGATGCCTATATGCTTATGAAGTACTAGTGTTCAATAGCATATTTATACTGCATATCAACATATCTTCTATGCTGCCAGCATGCAATGATGCAACCATGTATCCAGATATGGAACATGAACATCCATATATGTCGCTTATTGTCGCTTTCTCGTTTTTTTCGTGCTACGATTGCAGCATTTCTGATGTAGCATCTGATTGGTACAAAATTTTCATTTGCAGAGTGCGCCAGCTAAGCAAGTTAAGGCCCGGCTATAGATAAGCATCCTGCTTTCCTGTCAACCGCAAGAAACTATACGGAATAATAAAAGACACGCCAAGGTGGTTTATAATGGAAGAACATAAGTGATCTGTAGAATAGCCCTAGCCCAGGGGATAATAAATAGACTAGAATCTTGAGGATTTCTATGTAATCTGTTATCTGTACAACGCCTTCCCAAGTTCTCAAACAGATATTCTTTAAATCTTAAGCTGTGCCAATGGGGAGAGGGAAACTTGTATTGCAGCTGATGTTAGCGTGCATTTCCGATATAATCCTGATGCGTCAATGCATGCTTTTGGAAATCCGATTGCAATGCCCATATTCACCGGAGATTAAAGCAACTATATAAAAGGCTCTTAAGGACAACTTAAAATAATTGAGATTATGATATAATCTTGATTATTGGATAAACAACCATATGACTGATTTTGATTATTAGTTATGTGGCTGATTATGATTATTACTTAAGCTGACTATAATTTCCATGTTTGTTACATAATTTATTTTTTATTTTAATCATAAGCTACTAATAAGCTAGATCAAAGGCGGCACTCAAGCACATAAGCTATCAATAACGTGAGATAAGGTGATAGTTACATCAGAACCAGGAAACCAAATGTTTAGGCTTCTGAGCCATGCTAACTTGTCAAACCAGGTATATCTTAGGAACATTGCCTTGATATCAATAATAAAAGGAAAATACTTCATAGTGCAAAAAAAAAAAATCAGACGGTGTGTAAAAACTTAGTGAAAAATGTTAAATCATTCGGTCAAAAAATATTTCAAACAGATAAAACATTCGACAATACTATTTGTATACGAGAATCACTTAAATAGGTGTTTCACACGGATTCTAATTCATTTTAGAAGAATCTATAGCTGAAATCATTGTTAGCCAAATAATTTCGTAAGTGATTTTGATTAAGGTCTAGAAACATTTACAGAAAAAAACTGAAATGTTTCGAGCCCTAAACTGGCAAGAAAATCAGACTATGAATACTTTTTTTTTTTGCTTATCGAGGTCCAAAGGACTAAATTACTCCCTCCGTCAAGAAAGCCCAATAGCCAACCAAGCCCGTGCAGAGGGCGATGCCGTCCATCAGTCCAGCCCAGTTAGGGTTCCTACTCCTATAAATAAGAGGCGAGCGCCCGCGCTGCCATTCTCCCTTCCGACTCCGTGCTCTACCGCCGCCGCCGCAACCTCGAGACCTAGAGCGCCGAGCTCCGATGCCGCCGCCGCGAGCAGTCACCGCGACGAAGCCCAAGGTTTGTTGCTTTCCACTCACGCGCATGTAGCTCAAAGACCTGGATTCACGCCGCTGCTCCATACTTGTGTTTTAACGATTTTGCGTTTGCTGATTGTTGGTTGTGGTAGCGGTTCTCAGTGATGACGAAAAACAGATGACGAGTCCGATCCAATCCATTCCATTAAACCATGGGGACAATCGAGGCATTTGTCTGAGAGAACACCACTTAGTTTTGTTGTAGCAAATGTTCACTGCTTTTTTTCTTGTTACGGTTGTGTCGATGGGATTGGCATGATGAGGAAAATTAATGTTTTCTGATCTATTTGATGAGAAATTCCTCCTACTCATTCTGAATGGCCAATCCACATTCTGTTTTCTTGGTTTCTTTCATCTGGGGGTGTTTTGGTATTAGTGTTTTCAGTTTTTTAATCTTGTAGGTTGACTTGTGTGTTTCTGATACTGAACACGGCCGAAGTTTGACAATTATTTGTTTCCATGCTTAGTTGCGTTAATCTATCCATGTATAGGTTTATGAATGCAATAACACTATAACAGAAATCCAACATGTCTGCACAACCTCTTGTTACAGATACCTGGGATATGCTGTTCAGAACTGAACTTGTACTTATCATTTCTTCTGCATTTGAATTTGATTATGGGAGTCGAAAATTAGCATAGATCTGGAGATTCCCAAATAGGTCAACCTTTTGAACTGTCTGCTGAATCCATGAGCAAGCAAGAGACAATCTGGCAAACTGAAACATCTTAATAGCCAGAGGAAAAGAAAACAAAAGCGATTCTCATAGTAGCAGCGAGCGAAATGGGAGCAGCCTAAACTGTGCCTGTGTTAGCTACTACTAATTGTTTCTTAACTATTTGGCTTGTCCCCCAGAAGAAGGCCGATGGAAAGACTCAAGCCTTAAAGGTTGCCAAGGCTGTAAAGTCTGGGTCAATCAAGAGAAAGTCCAAGAAGATTCGGACTTCTGTGACGTTTCACAGACCAAAGACTCTGAAGAAGGCTAGAGAACCCAAGTACCCAAGAGTCAGTGCACCTGGCAGGAACAAGCTTGATCAGTACCAAATCCTGAAGTACCCCCTTACGACTGAATCTGCCATGAAGAAGATTGAAGATAACAACACCCTTGTCTTCATCGTCGACCTCAAGGCAGACAAGAAAATGATCAAGGCAGCTGTTAAGAAGATGTACGAAATCCAGGCAAAGAAAGTTAACACTCTGATCAGGTTATTATCTTGTACTCTTCTTTTTTTCATGGTTGAATATGCTTCAACTGATTTGTTATAAATTGGTTGATTTTTTTTGTTCAGACCTGATGGCAAGAAGAAGGCTTACGTGAAGCTCACCGCAGACTACGATGCTCTTGATGTGGCCAACAAAATTGGCATAATCTAAGTTAGGGTGTTTTTTCCATCATGTTGAACTAAAGGTTTTGGTTGGCTAGTTCTTAATGTTGAACAGAACATCATTACTTAAACGAACATCTTTTTGTTTTGTTGAGCGAATGTCATCTGTGCGTGCACATTTTGGTATCCCAGTTGATGTGATGTTTATGAATCATGAGGCTACTCTTCAGAAGATCTTTAGATTGAATTCTATGGAGCTTTGTGAAGTTGCCAATTGTAGTGCTCTTGTTTCTGCAGATCATAGCTATATTATTGTCGCAGATATCTCCATTCTCCAAGTTGGGACTTGTGCAAACCGTAGATCATAAGAACAATTTCAATCCATAGCGTCTGTGTGGTGTTTTACCACTAATAGATAGTTTATCGGTATCCATCATCTGTTTGCTCTCTTTTCTCTCTTAATTTCTTACGTGAGACATCATTTATCTCTCGCCTCAATAAATCTTTTACTATGTTTATCTTTTACTATATGAAAATATCAGTAGAGTTAGAATTGTCCTAAACAGTTTATTCAGTCTTAGACACCACCCACGAAATCTTAGCCCGTATCATTAAAGACCAGATTGCCCCGTTCCATCATAAATAAGTACACCTTTTTTCGTCGAAAATTGCTATAATCTAATTAAGATACATAAGCAAACACAACTCACAGCAATCAGGCAAAGAAACAACATTATAAAACTAACAGAGAAAACTACTGCATCCACAACAAGTCACATTCGTTGCTGTACAACGCATATTCAGGAGCATGCCACTCCAGAGGGGACATAAATTGGCTGGAGAAGGCTAATGCCATGCCCTGGTGGATCCGAGACAAAGAGATCACCCCCTTCGAGCTGACAACAATTATGGCTTGCTTCGTAACTTAATACAAGTTAAACGTTTCCTCTTGGTGTCTGTTAAAAGTGGGGAGAACAAGCATAAGAAAAAGGTAACAAACACAAATCAACAGGAGGTGAATTACCTTGCAGAAAACATGACCCTTCACTGCCATGAAACTTAGGATTTAAGCATGAATAGAAACACATAAGAACTTATTAAAAAAACGACCAATGGACATGATCAGATCTATTGATGAAACATGGCAAGCCAATCATAATCTTTATGACTAAATAAATTCCAAAAGTAAGACAAGCAAAGTAAACTTGCCTACTCATCAGTTCCACTTGAAGGTGGGCAATCATGGTGTTGCTGCATACACTGGTGACAGTGTTTTGCACTGGGTTTGGATTGAGACTTCACTAATGCATTTAAAAAACATCTCCGATAAGTTGTATAAGTAAAACAGTGTTGGTGGTGTGTACGCCGGTGTAAGGAACTAAAGAGCACCATGCAATTTGCATAGTAACATAATTTTACTACAATTTTCATATTAACATAAATGTAACACAAATTTTGCTATATGCACAGCATGCCAAGTTACACTCCAGTTGCAACCACAAATTCATGCAAATATATGTAGATAACTGATTTCAAGTCTGTTAGATCTAGACATCTAGTTGTCCAAAGAAAACTTTATAGACATAAGTGTATTAGCCACTCGAGTTTAAAATAGTTACTTTTGAGAATACAGAATGATAATCTGGTTCTGTACTTCCAACCACATGTTAATAAAGCAATTAGTTCCATACAGACAAGTCCATAGAATCATCTAAAAGAACATATAAGCAAATGGTACTGAAGACTTTTATATCATATAAATGTACTTTTCAAGAATTAGTTCAATGATGATAAATCAAAATCTTCAGTAGCCCATTATGGTGGTTTATGAAAGATGAAATCATTTGAACTTGATATTTTACCTTGTTTGGATTTGGTTTCCATGAATGTGGATGCCCTGTTTCATTTGGCTTCAAGATCTGAAAAGAACACATTAAACTTTCATCTATGCTCAATAGAGCACCCGCATTATCAAATTCCCCACAATAGTTTGGAGCTGAAAAGATCGTCACTAATCTCCTTTGTGCAAAAAATTCATAGCCATCCTCGACAACCTAAAGACATTCATGTTGATATTGTCATATAAATCTCAGTTCTCAAGAGACATAATAAAGATAAAACAATTTGCTTGCCTGATGAGCACGGCATATAAGATCAAGATCATTCTTCTCCAAAAACTCTACAAGCTTATCTGGACCAAATATGCAAGAGACGCCTCTGTCACTCTCCCCCCACCCTTGTGTGTCAGGACTAGGATCAGACCAAAGTAAATCACACAAAAGACCACAGTCAGGAATCTCAGTGGGCCTCTCAATATCCTCTATTTGATCCAAGCTATTCAGTTCAGGTGAGAGTCCACCATGCATGCAGAGTATCTTATCATCAATAAGTGCTGCCATAGGCAAGCAGTTGAAGCAATCACAGAAAATCTTCCATAGTCGAACATTGAATCGCCTCTTACACTCGTCATAGAAACCGTACACTCTGTTAATTTTTGCATCTTCATGGTTTCCCCTTAACAGGAAGATCTTATCAGGGTACTTCACTTTGTATGCTAGAAGCAGGCATATGGTTTCCAAGCTCTGTTTGCCTCTGTCCACATAGTCTCCAAGGAAAAGGTAAGTTGAAGTTGGAGGATAACCACCCAAATCAAATAGCCTCAGAAGATCAACAAACTGCCCATGGATATCACCTGCATCCAAATGAATGTTCATTAACAGCAAATTCGGAAACACAATAAAATGTCAATAGATCTTTTGTGACTGTAGGTTCTACACCCATCCAAACACCAGATCTTTTGTAACTGTCAATATGTAGGGATGTGTGCATGCATATCTAGGTGGTCAAATGGTCTCATATAACCATGTACAAAAGTTTATAGGAGAATAATTAACTATCTGTTGCATTTTACATTTAAACATATATTATCTTTAGTTGGGATCCATTGCAACACACGGATATGATTTAGTGTCCAAAAAATACAAATAATTCAGCCATATGTATGCATATTTAATTCCTGATCACTTAAGTGAGGATTTCAAAGCAATCAATATGGAAATATCAGAACAGAACAGCTCAGAACATAATAAACTTGCCAAATGAAATTCATAAAAGGAAATGGACCTCATAAGATACTATAGGTTGTCAAATGCCATTTTTTCCGATTTGATATTGTGCATTGACCATCACTATGATGCAATATTACTGATACAGCTACACATGATGTTATCAAATCAAGATGTAAAGTGTGGCATCCCATGAGTTGATAAGTGGAGTTTTTGAATTCCATAATCTAGGGAAGCCAAAACACAAAAGGAATGTTCTGATCCTAACCATAAAGAAGACTACCGACCTCCAACACTAACCAAGAAATGTCACCAAGAACCTCGTCTACAGAACTTCTTTCCCGAAGCCGAAAGGTACAGAGGATCCCACAATTCGCTGAAGATACTAACATTTGAAACATTTGTTACAAATTGAGTAGAAGGCTAACAAAAACTGTAGTTTCCATCCTCCCAGAAATGCTCAAAAAGGGAGCAACAAATGCACCAACAGAGTAATGATCGTACTAACTACGGCCATTGATCAAGGAAAAAAACACAACCCGGAACAATTCAATCGCTTGAATTGCGAAAAGTTGTACCTGTTCTTTATTTCAATTTTCCTTTCGAATAATTACTTTTACCATGTCCTCCTACGAAACGGCAAATTGATTAACGAACCAGAGACGCAACATTTGCCCCAAATAGCCCGCGAACGCGCATACGCAACGAAACCAAACCTAACCCCCAATCGCAACCATAGGAATCAGGCAATTCCGCCCCCGAAATGCACGAACTCCACGAGCCCAATCGAACAGGGGCGCCCCGAATAGGCTCAGTTAAGAGGGGGGCCGGCGCTCACCGCAGATCTTGGCGGGGGCGTGGATGCGCAGGAGGTTGGGCTGCGAGAGGAGCACCCGCTTGGCCTCGACGCAGAGCTGGCGGATCTCCGCCTCGGACAGCTGCACCTGGCGGCCGGCCCGGCCGCCCT
>KE373022.1:73937-88411 GCA_000418225.1 Zizania latifolia | reverse complement strand
AAGAGTGAGCGCATGCTGTTCCACTACAGTTCAAGGCTTCTCGATTCATCTCTCACCACATTCATGGTGCTATACCAGTGCTAATGCTAACAGGTGGAACTACATGGCAGTTTCTAGGACTACAGTAAGTTTCTGAAAGCGGGGATTGAAAGCAAGATAATTGTAATGATTTAGCTATAAATACCCACTGAAGGTTGTAAGATTTGATATCAATTATGCATTTCATAGGAAAAGGGGGCATAACAATAAATTTAAAGTTTGAAGGGTAGAACATACTCAAATACAGATGAAAGTTGTGCTAAGCGGCCAACAGGACACCATTGAAAGCGGAATGGCTGCATAAATAGTCCAAATATATCATCATTAATAGGGATATGTCATGGAAAGTACTGACAAAAAAGAGAATTGGAATGTAAGTTCTTATTTAAGGCCCTGTTCTAAAGTGTTGATGGATGGTAGATGGTAGATGATCTAACTATTTGACCAAATAGTTTTAGTGTCCAACCAAAACGAACGAATTTACTACTAAAATGTTGATAAATGGCTTTAAAACGATTTTTCGACAATTTCCCTATAGAAAGTTTTTGGCAAAATTGCACCGTTTAAGAGTTTGAAATATGTGCCACATCGTAATTTGGACCAATAATCTGTGTTTCAGCAGAACCAAATGGGGCCTAACTGAACCCATTATATCTGATATAATTTCAATTAAACACAAAATGTACATGGTGCAATATTTTTTAAGAAAAATATTTTTACATATAAAATACTCTTCAAATCTAAATAACAAAGCCTATTAGCTATTAAAGATAGATGCAAAGAACATGCCAGTTATCTCCAAAAACAAAAAAGGAGTGAACTACTGAAGACAGGTGAAGCATCTTACTTCATAGAATCTAAAACACAGGATAAACCATATTGATAAGAAGGTAAAAGCAATAAGGCAAAAAAAAAACTAGCAGATGATGTAAAAATATAGGAAAGAAAACCAATGGTTGTTGCAGCATATGATAGAAATCAGTGTCACCCATAACTGAGAGTTTATCACCCTTACCCAAAAGACACTCCTTGACGCCTCTGGTTGACTGGCATCATAAAAATCTTCATCATTATTAGCCCATTCCTCAATGTTGACATCCTGTGATGGAAGGGGCCCATTTGCATACAGCCAATTCCCCTTCTCAATTTTGCGGCAATTGGGGCATTGCATAACTCCTTTGGCATTAAATGCTGAACCAATGCAATCTGATGAAATGTATAAACAGCATTAAAATCGATAAAGAGCAATACAAATGCATGCATTTATTCTACAAAACAAGAAAGCTTGAGTATGACAATATAGCAGATCCAGAAGGATACTGTAAAGCGTACAATGGCACTCGAGCATCACAAGCAAGAATATCTTTTACAGCTGCTATTAACATATTTAGACTTCATACATCTTCTGCAACAGTGTAATCTTGATCAGATCACAATATGCCTTGGTGTAAAGCTACAAACTGAATCTATTATTCTATTGCAGACACATTAATTATTGATATAACATAACAAATGAGAAACATAGCATAGGAAACCAAACTAAATTGTGAATTCAGATCAACCCTGTATGTTTGGTACCAAATCAACATGAGAAATTCAGGAATAATTTTTTAACGTAGTAGCAGTATATAGAATATACTGCTACTACCTGTTTCAAGGTCTGCAACTAGCATCAAGACGAGAAACTTTGGAGATGGGGCTAGGTCACTATAAAATATTGTCAGTGTTATATCAGATAAAGGGAAATAGAAAAAAAAAGAAATTGAAGTAGAGAGCTAATATTCATAGTTATTAAGGCGGTAAAGCGAGACGAGGCGCTCGACTACCTTTTTACCTTTTAAGATGTAAGGCATAAGGTGAGGCGATCCTTTACTCACATACAAAATATCGGAAAACAAATATCAAATTTCGGACAGCAATGGCAGTAGCAATATTGCATGACAAAAGTAGCAAATACCAAATAGCAGTAGTGTCAAATGCTAGTGCAGTAGTGCACCATTCAGAACTCTCCAATTCCCATGCACAATGCATGATTGAACTATGCCAAATAAAAAGTATATGGATAGGATAACAACCACCATCGTCACTAGACCCGATCTGTAATTCACCTCGCTACCAATAAGAAGCCCACAATTACACCACCCTTCTCAAACAAACAATCCAGCTAAACACAAGAAATAAAACATAACTATTAGACACCACGATACCAAATAGCAAATGTTGCCGATCTGGCCATGGCACAATACTACTAGTATAGAGCAGTGAAATGGACATCGAGAGCAACCGAGTCACCTGCCGCTTGGTGGTGCCAAGCGCAGTGTGCAGGTCACGGCGCAGCTCGCTGACAGGGAGCCCTCCGCCCACGGAAGTCACCGCTTCTGAATCGCCCCCACTCCTGTCCTGCACCCATATCCTGAACATCGTCTCCATGCTATAGAGACGCACTGAGAATCAGCGTCAAATACATAATCCGTATGAAGCGACGAACCCAAGGCAGAAAAATCCCAAAATAGGGACACAGCAACACATCGATCGGTGGTTTCCTAGAGACCTGGACCTCCTCAGTGGTGGGGAAGAAGGGGTCCTTCTCCAAGCGATCAAACAACATCACCATCGCGAGCGCACATGAACAGGTGGAGCGAAAAGGCAATAGAGAAATGGGGAGCCTCCGCTTGTGGCCAGGGAGAAGGAGAATGCAGCGAGAAGCCGCCATTGCCGCCAGTTGGGTGCAGAGGAGGAGATGGCCCCGGAAGATCTGGCTGCGCTGCTTTGCTCTGGTGTGCACTGCCATACTGCGTCCAGCCACCTTGTGTCCTTGTCCCACACTCGTTCCCGCCGCGCCGCATCCAGCCACCCTATCCCATGCTGCGCCCCAGTCCCCACCGCACCGTGCCCCACTGCCCCTGTCCCGTGCCCATTCCCGCTGCGTCACCACACTGCCGCTACCCCTCCCCCTAGCAACCAAGGCGGTGGGACGCCTTGCCCCTCCCGCGTTGGCTTACCGCCTAGGCGATGCTAACGGCTAACCTTAATAAGCTTGCTAATATAGTGATATTATTAATGAAGTGATTTCCCTTGTCCAAAATAGCTGTTGTTTTAGATCTCTGTATGAGTATATATACATACGAAAAGAAAAAAATAAGCCTTTGATTTTACATAGTTTACCTCTATTAACTGTATACCCATATCTCTACTACTTAATTGAAGCATTCAATAGGGACATTAATGGGAAATTTTTGCTTACATAACACGCTAGAGCCAATTTCACAGCCAACAGCTTAGAGTTCTAAGTATCAATCACACTAGAGACATACACAATGTGTCACATTGTATATAAGAAATATATTGCTATTGGTGTAAGTGCATTAGGACAAGGGGGTACCACAGCAATGCCCCCTGTTAATCTGCCAGTCTGTAAGAAATTCTTTGTTATACCATCAGCCACAAGATAGAAAACATTTTCAAACAGTAATACCAAACAAAGATTGGTGAGCACAAGCATTTTGTTAATTGTGCATGAGCTAGTACGCTACCTAACAACAAAATTCTTAATATATTGGGCACTAGATGCTAGGTTACAATCAGAAAGAAAACCATTTTTGGAAATGGCACCAGTTGTTTCAGGAAAGAAGCATCTAAAAAGAAGAAAAATAGAAGGCTGCTAAAATGGAAAAACACACAAAAATGTCACATGCCAGTGAGACATGGGATGGAAAATTCTCAAATCCAGGTACTGGAGTAGAAAATGCTCAAATTTTCCTTCTAAACATGCCATATAGTTCATGAAAAACTTTTAAAAACAGAGTTTGGTATAGTTGATATTTCTTGCAGAATGGCAGAACAGTATAAACCAAAGATCCAAAAAAGATTCCCTGCAAACCCCACCTTACAGCCTGTTTAAGCTCCTGTGGGAATAACACAGAAACAACACATCCAAATCCAATCAGGCCCACCAAAACCTACCAAACCTCCAGACTTCAGCACATCCAGGAGTAATTGGTAGTACTGTTCAATGACTAAACCACCATCAAGTAGCTGTAATTTTGCTAAATACATCAAAAAAAATCAAATTTGCATCTAGATGATAGATCATCCAACCTTCTTCCTAGATATACATCCTATAATCCTAGGACCTTCCAAATTTAAAAAAGTTTGGAGTCTGCCTTGACAAAGCTTAAAACTTCAAACTCTTAAATTAGTTCAAATTCATTGTCAAGAAAATTATTTAACAATGGAAAAAGTTGCTCTGTACCTACCAAATCCCTGAGTCTAATTTGTGAAAAAGATCTACCAAGAACCCATCACACCATGAGAAAATAGCACCAAACTGACACATGCATAGATCTATAATATCTAGACTTGCATCAAAGTATGCACATACTAAATGAGCATCAAGTAGCCTTCCCACCAATATATAGAAAGGAAAACACAAACATATGCCTATAAGAAGCACACCAAGCTTCATAATTTCCAGTTTCCATCACAAAGATAACCCATTCACCCCTGTAAGTCTGATCCTAGTCCTACGCAAACAAAAAACAAAAGGAAAATGGAAGTCCCAACACAATATCACAACCCAATGAAAAGTTCCAAATCAAGCCAAAACTACACTAAGGTCATAACAGAAATGCTAAAGATACAACAAATTTGACAAATTTTGCCTTTCTTGCAACATAGGCGTCCTTTCAGGACAGATTCTCCACAGAAAAAGCTACAGTGCTACCAAACGGCAGGATTCTACAGCAGCTCATGACTAATGAATAAGCAGAAGATGACATTGCACGGAGAAGCTGTGCCAAAGGAGGTATAGCATCCATATTATTCAAATCAACAATCAAAGGTGCAATATTTCTCGTTAGGACACGTCCAATTTTTTTAGTGAAGCACAAAGAACACATACTTGCAAACAGATTGGCAGATTGCAGAACTGGAGCAGACTACACCAAATCCTTGTCCCAATTGTGAACCAAAATCTCACCTCTTCCAATCATAATTACATCTTCGTAACATATACTGACCATAAAACTTCGATATATCCACAAGAGTGCCACAAAAACAAACCCCAAATCCAGTAAATTCTTATCTCTTTAAGAGTAATTCCCAAAATTTGTTACACTGATCATCTCCCGGAACCCTAATCCATTCCCAAAATTCCGACTTTCGCAATCCTAGTCCCACCAATAGACCCCCTAATTGTCCCCTTCCAAGAATTCAAGACCATTTTTCAATCTACTAAACGTCGTCCCCCAACAAACAAGGAACGTCGCACTATTGGGAACACAAGCGAGAGATCTCCAGGCAGAGAGCCACTCACCGAGGTGGAATTCGTGTCCGCACTGCAACCTCGCCGTGGACCTGTCCCCGCCGCCGGCGACCACCGCGTCGAAGCAGATCGAGCACGCCACCGCCGCCTCGGCGTTCTCCCCGTCGTCGTCGGTAACGTCGCCCCCCTCCGTCTCCCCGTCGTTGGCGGTAACGTCGCCGCCCTCCGTCTCCCCGTCGACGACTCTTCCACCATTTCCTCCTTCCCCCTCTCTACCGACGGCCTCCTCCTCCTCCTCCTCCTCGGCGCCCATCCAGGCGCTCGCCGCGTTCCCCACCCTGCCTGTTAGGCACGAAAGCGCGCGCCAAGGCAGCGTCTAGGCGGTGATGGCGACGGAGCGGATCGATCGCCCCAGCTCCGATCTCTCGCGCGGGCGCGGATACCGTCTCGTCCTCAACGGCGACGAACTCTAGCTGTGCCCGGCTCTCTGTTTCGTGCACCAGAAATAATAAGGGGGAGGAAAGGCAATAATAGATGAAAACAGATCGGATACGTATAAATATTAATGATATAATATTTTTTTATATTTTTTTATTTGGATTCGAATACAAAATAGATATTATCAGATATAAATATGGAGTAGATAATACAGTTACGGATATTTATCGAAAAAATGTCTAGTAGATAATAAATATTCCTTTAATTTAGAATTTTTTTAATTCTAAAATATTTTAAAAGATTCCATTTCTTTTTAAAATTCTAGAGAAAATATAACATTATAACCCCACAATGAACCAGCTCTAGTTGAGAAATACAACCAATCGCTTGAGAAATATATTGTTCCTTTAAGGGGCTGGTTTTGTTAGGATAGTATAATTCTTTTCATGCGTAAAAATGTAGGCACGTAAGATTACTTTACTTGTTATAAAATAATGAATTGACTATAAACCCATGACGTTAAGAAAAATAGAAATATAGATTGTATGCTATAGACTTTTCATAAAGAACTTCTAATAACGTTAAAAAATCTCCGTGTTTCTAAAAAAATATTTCTTCTTTTATTTCTCTATTTTTTATTTCTCCTTTTCTTTCTTTCTTTTTTCTTTTCTTCTTCCTTTCCTTCTTCTTCTTCCCTTTTTCCTTTTTCTTCCTTTCCCTTTTCCTTTCCCCTTTCTCGGCACGACGCGATGTTGGAACACGGGCACGCGGCACGACCGGCAGTAGCCAGGCGAGGCGGGGTGGTAAGGCGGGGCACCACTACAACAGGGACATCTGGCGGGATACCACGGCGGCAGGGGAGGCCGGTGGGCACAGCAGCGCTTTGGGATGCTGTGTCAAGAGAAACAATAATGAGATGAGAGTATTATGGAAAGTGAATACAAGATATGTAGTACGCATCCTAAAGTCAATCTAACGGTTATAGATAAATGGACTGAGTGGGCCTTTTCCTGCGTAATCTGAATATAAGTTATCCGGATTATCCGAATCCGTATCCGTCATATACCAGTGATAACACATCAATTTTCATATCTGAAAAAAACCTGAATCCGAATTCATATCCGAAAAAAATACGGATTCAAATCCATTTTTTATGATTTGGACGGAATTTATCCTAATCACTTTCACCTCTAACTAAATGTAATGAAATTGTGGCTTTTTTCCGTAGGAGTACCTGGCGCAATCGATTTTCCCCTATTTGCCTCTGCAGGGCAGGAGAATCAGCGGGCAAGCCAAAACTGTACAAAGAAGGAATGTTAATTGAGATAATTTGTAATTTCTAGCTATTCTTACCTCTATTTTTAATTAGGAATTTTAGTATATGATTATAAAGATACAAGATAGACTTACACATAGAGGTGAATCATAATCGGACTAATAGATCTGATTACAACAGCTAAAGTTACGTTGTGATGGTGAGGAGGTGAAGATTTCAGTGTTTGAGGGTTTTCCTCTATTTGACGAATGCTGCTGGCACGGATAGTCGATGATGATGGCCTGAGAGTTGAGTTATGTTATGATGGAAGTATCAGTGATGATTGACAAAGTGGGCAAGGCGAAGGAGAATCCCCTTGCCTATGTGAGGTGATAAATAGAGTACATTGATAGTGGTACTCGAAGTTGTGGTGGGAGTGAGTCATCGAGGTGGAGTATGGAGATCAAGGAAGCATTGAGAGGAGGAGATGGTGTCTGGCGATGAAAAAATGCGAATACTAATCTAAGCAAGTGTAATATCCTAAAAGGAACATCTTTTTTATAGTGTCGACAGTCACGGAAAGCACATGACCACCTCTAAATTTAAAGTTGACAAAAACCTTGAAATATCAAAATGACTAAGAACAGACAGAAATAAATAACCCCTAATATGTAAAAACTACAAAAATATTATAAATATGAAATGTAGTAGAAAATATAGAAACTTATAGTATATTCACGATTTATTTCAAAACAAATACCAAAATGTGCAAATACTTAATTATCTGAGAAACAATTATTGTACTACTTAATACTTAGCATATGGTATTTATGTGTTAACATCTTAGGTGGTGAAGAGTATTAGTCACGGTGACTTGGGTTTTTTAACTGAGTCTATACACTTGACATGTACTATATATTTTCGAAATTGTTGAAATTAGACCAATAATTTTACTGGCGAAAAAAAAAACACATGCTTCGACTTACACACGATGACACGAAATTAAATCCAACCCTGGTTTACTTACGTTTTTTTTTGA
The DNA here is from genome assembly GCA_000418225.1 of Zizania latifolia. NCBI lineage: Eukaryota > Viridiplantae > Streptophyta > Magnoliopsida > Poales > Poaceae > Zizania > Zizania latifolia. The sequence goes on along the minus strand of KE373022.1, from coordinate 80,377 downwards.
CAGAACGAAATCTGGACCGTCCAAGTTCCAAACCCGACGAACGCCTTTAAACTTGAAAGGCTCTTCCGGCGCAACGCATCCGCCGTCGCGCCCCCGCGCCCCCGCACCCGCCTGAGGCTGCGCCGCATGCGTGCATGCGTGGCATGCGGCCGGTCCCGGCCGCCTCTGCCAGATCAGCGTCCACGCGGCACCGGTGCGGCGCGATCGGTTGCTTTGACGCGACGCGAGAGGGGCCCTGACGCACGCGGAACACCTTACACCTGGAGGCTAGCGGTTCTTGTTTCGTTTGGATACCGGGGGCCATCTTTCCCGGTGATGACGCTAACGAACGAGGATTGCATTTGCATGGATCGATCATGGAGTTCATGGGATGGGACTCGTTGGGGGTCGGTAACGCTTTTTAAGTTTTCTGAAAAAGAGGAAACTGACCCGTTTATTTTTCCTCCCTGACAGAGGTCAAATATAGGCCTAAGTACTGATAGGATAGGATGAATGGATTGGTACTAATACTACAACATTAGTACCGATTGGAGGCACTCCTTAGGACTGTTTAGAATACTAGTATAAGTTAAAAATATGGGTCAAGACTAGACTAATCAGTACTGATTTACATTATGAATCGATGCTGATGGTGGAATATTATTGCCAGACACAATAATTAGTAGTCAATTATTCTTACGGCTTAGTAGCCGTTGAACCAGAACTACTATAACTATTAGCCTTATTGATAGACAAGTGTCCGATACTAATTTGATTTCTATAGTAGTGTGAGGACAAGTGATAATTAACTAGAGTAATATATATAATGACACTTTATTCATATCTTCATTAACATATATAACAATACAAGCATCTCCATAATTGCTTTTAGGCATATCTTGAAAACAAACACGCTGAATATACGAGGAACATAAGATAAAAACAACAGAAATATGCACCAACAGAACAGGGAACCCTTGAACATGCATGGCGCATAGTTCAACATACAAGTTGACCCTTATTTGTATAGGAAATGTGCCATCAAAGTGATTAATGTTTCTTTCCCGTGAGGAGAGACTGCATCTCAGCATGTGCATGTGAGGCACCAAGCTTCCAATTAGCGTTGCAACTATTTTCACCAGGAGCCTGTTTACGTAAAGAAACACAATTAGATTCGTCGTTCTTCGAGGTACATATATGTCTGGGTCGTAGTCCAAAAAACGAAGAGGTAGCAAATTTAAATATTGCAGTTTTATTATATGACCAGTCGTTAGAAAACAACATCAGATAACCATGCATAATAAAGATCATATATATAAATTGTCAAAAACATATATTTGCAAATTAAAGCAGACAGAACTACTAATTAAGACGTGGATGCCATTGCTAGACAGTAATAGCGTCTTGGTATTGGAACTACTCTAACATGTCCAAACGGACATAGTATGATCAAACACCTGATATCTCTCTCTCTCTCTCTCTCTCTCGTTACCTCTGCTGAGTCGATTGGAACGTAGAATCCACGGACGGTGATTTCAAAAACCCTCATAGAACTGTCTGCCTGTATTACTTTATGGTCGACAATTCCCTGTGCAGCCACGAATTCTCCAGTCCCCCCGATAATTGCCCACTCACCATCTTCTGGAATAGTCCCCATCACCTGAAGCATGGACCCGTTGAACCTAATGTGTGCACATACAATTAGAAAATTGGGAAGGAACATAACATTCAAAGTTTAATTAGGGTTAATGTGTGTATGTTGTTGCAATGCGGATGAACTAAACTTGACGATTAAGACCTTATTTATTTTAGTTTAGAATTATAATAATCTAACTTATAGAAATAAGTTAGGTTGGACCAAATTATTGGATTATTGTAATTTACACACTAAATTATACTAATAATCTAGCATAATAAGCTATCCTTTTTGTTTTCGAGTTATGAAAATAAGCTAGATTATTATACTCTGAAGCTGAAATAAATATACCTAGTTATGCAAAAAAAAAAGCTAGAAAACAATTTGCGAGTGAATTGAATAATGCATTCCATATTTTTGTAAAGAAAGAAAATGCAAGCACATTACCTTGTGTCCTCGAAAATTAAGTTCATGGACAGGTACCAACGTTCCCTTATTTGACCTGATTGGAAATGAAAACCTTGTGCACGGCCAACATAATTTGCATTTGGTCCAGGACCATCGGTTATAGTCCAGTCTTGAACAGCAGTTGTACCAAACGATAGAGGCTGCTGGCTCGGACTTATCACCACCAATTGGTTAGTGTTCGGTCCGCCGTAAACTTGGTTAATGTATAGATGCATGCAAAGCTCGTTCTGCACGAGCGCGCATAGAAGAGGAGCGATTGCATAGTAAGCCATGGCTGAATGAATGCGAAGCAGAGTACACAAGACTGAGCTCTTGCTGCTGCTGGTGTATTTGAGGAGGGAGAGGGAGGTATCGTATTTATATTCGTAGAATACAAGGCCCAGCGTAATACTTTATGTGTATATATGAGTGTACGCCACTGATATATACGTTTAACTATTCGAAATTTCTTTGTCACGGTTGTAATTTGGAGATATTCTGATTGGTACATATAGTTTATGCCAGCTGTTAGAATATATGGGCCACGAAAGCATGCATGTGGTGTGTGTTGTCAGAGTCACAGGTGAATCATCTAGCTAATAGATTTTAAGTCTGATTTCGTTAAGTTGAAATTTAGTGTGCGTTGTGGATTATATTTATCGTTTGGGTCTATTTCTAGAGTATGTGTTAAAGGAGATGCACTTGATCGTGGGTATATATGCGTACGTGTATAATAGTGTGTAAATGAAATCGGAAAACAAAAGAATATATGGGCTACGCCCATGTTATTTTGAAAATAGTTCTGACGAAAATCTCCCAGTAGCCAATAGCACAGTTCAGGTATTGCTAAAGCGGCATTGATAGCACAAGATTATCATCTAAAAGGATGCAACTTAACTGTATCATTTGAAAATAAAACATAAAGTGTCACCCAACTGACGCAGATGATGTTCTCGAGCATGCTAGCTAGGGTTCCACCTGGTTCTGAGCATGAACTCACAAGTGCTAGTTCTAGCTTGTATGCAATTAACCGGTAAATATAAGCCTGCTAGCACATTTCTATGAGCCTCCTATGTGTTAGGTATAAACAAGAAGCAACACATATAAGCCTACTAGCGCGATCCACTGAGTCTCATATGTGCCGATTATAGACAAAAATCAGCACATATGACACTAGCAAAAATGTGATGTATATACATGTCATAGCTAGTGGGCCAGAGCCATCGGGCCTAGCCCACGTGAATAGTACCCGTGTGGGTACTATAACATGAATAGTATCTATGGGTACGGTAGCAAAATAAAGATAGATTATATCTCTACCAAAGAGGTAGTCTATGATATCGAGAAGAAGATTTACCTCAAACTAGAAGAAAAGCTTGGTGACTCATAATAATCTTTTTTTTAAGATGGAGGGGAGACGCCCCACCATTTTTTTAAAGAAGTGCAATTGCCCAGGATCGAACCTGGGTGGGAGGCGCCACAGCTGGCCACCGTCCCACTGAGCTATGGTTCAGTTCGTGACCCATAATAATCTTAGAGTTGTTTTTGAAAAAGTTTTTTATATACCACTAAAAGTTTACCCGTTCTCTAATTGTAGGCAACTCGATAAAGGTGGCATCTTGTATGTCCAACAAAGGTGTTGAAAGTGCATTAGTTGGCACTAGGGCTAGTGCCTCAATTATGTGCATCTCGGTGAAGGTAGAATTTTGTCTATCCAGGGAAGGTGATGGAAGTGCCCTACAAGATGGTAGGGGCAATGCCTCAATTGTAGGCAACTCAGTGAAGGTGGTATATTGTCTGTCTGGCAAATGTGCTAGAAGTACATCATATGACGGTAGTGGTAGCATCTTAATTGTGGGTAACTCGACGAAGGTGGCATCTTGTACTCCTAGCAAAGGTGCCAGATGTGCATCAGATGATGGTGGTTGGGGTTGTGCCTCAATTGTGGGGGTGAGCGACATGATATCTCATAAGTGGCACAGAATAAACTGGCCGATAACATCTCCAAGATATTTGATCACATCTAGTGTGGTATGGTCAATCTAATGCAGCATGTAATTTTTATTAACTTTACACACTTGTACTTTGGCATAGTCCGTTAGAATGGGCTCACAATAGAACTGGCGACCAACATTACTATGCCAGTTGCAACCTCTATTGTCCTATTGCATGTCCCTACCAATCGGGACATGAAGCGAGCAGGGTATATCCTTGATGATATAGTCGATCTATTAATTGTCCATGTGTGAAAAATCACATTTCCATATACAATTACTTAAGATAATCGACGGTGAAAATGACTTCATTTCCACATACGATCATGTTATGATACTCACCTATAAAAATGTTTTTCTATAGATGGTCAATAACAACTACAGTGGATGGAGATTTTCAACCGCCTGTTGTGAAATGAAAAACTCCTGAAAAACATTTTTATAGTAGTCTAGTGTTGTCAAGTATGTTAGATTTATTCATGTGTTCTGGCTTATATATATACATATCTTGATTGTGCTCATATTAGATGCTTGTTTTTGTGATTATTGATATGTTAGCATTCATGATTTATTTATGAAATAAATTAAAGCCGAAAGTGTTTATTCCCCAACACCAGCTTGGTGCCATGCACATACGAGCAGCAAAAAGAATAAATGGTACCTTGTGACTCGTCAAATTAAATTCGTCATATACCTAACGTACGACGCCCTTTCACATGTAGAACAGTATTGTTGCTTGCTTTCGCTTCACGGATGTCAATTTCAAATCACAATATATTATTTATATTTTTTTTATATAATGTACTATTTATAAAGACCCTGAAATTTTAATTTGTCCAACCGATCCATACTCCAAAGTCGTACTGTATTTCAAATAATTTCAGTATTTGATTGAAAATATTCCTTGGACCAATATCAAGGGGGCATATGCCCAGCTAGTCAGCTAGCTGGGAGTACTAAAAAGTCGCTAGTATATAGCGCATGCACATGTATTGTATCGTAGTTTAGAGAAAGGAATACATACGGGACATTGCACTTTAATTTACAGTACCTGGCCGTGGTTTGGTCATGTATATCAGTATCTCAAGTCTAGGCAATAACTTGTATTAGAAATATAATTAATTTCAATCCCACATTTTCCCTTTTCATTATTAATGAATCAATACATGATATGCATGTTATCGGAAATATAGGTCCAAATATAATACGAGATAATATATATAGTAAAAAGATCAAATTCCTTTCTACATAAAGAAAGAGTTTCTATTGCAAATAGAAAGAAGTCTTAATCGACTCGGCAAGGTAACTAACTTACATATGTAAGCTTGCTCTCTAGCCTATATATGAAGGGCCAGTGATCCCTAAAATATAGACAATCATTATTGAGTACAAACAAAATATATTCTCAAATATAAAATAAGGTTTTACCTTTTTAAACGATCTGAACATATCTAAATACTCATCTTATACTATCATCGACCTTTGTTGTCATCATATAGCCCTAGATTCAATATGGCATATCGAAAACATTGAGAGTACCACAATACCATCCATACAGATATATTCTCCTCTGATTGGTTGAAAAAAATAAGATCGAGTACTTGACACTTAACAAGGCACACTGATAATAGATGGCTATTTTGCGTAAAACTAAATTTATTAAAAATAGGAAATAGATGTAGAACAAGAAGTAAATTAAATAGATTCAATATGGCGTATAGAAAACACAGAGTACCACGGTACCATCATATTGATCTCCTCCCGTTTTTCATCCGCGCCATTTCCCCTGCGACGCTAGAGCTACAGTGAAATATTGTAGCTACCGTGCAGAAATTACTGCTCAAAGAAAAACAATGTGACGATTTAATATTTATCGGGTACTGTAGCGCATCGGTTCGTTCATTACAAATCGAATGGCTATATAACTCCTACAGTCATTGTGCTGTTCCTCTAAAGTCAGAGGATCCAGAAGAAACATATAAAGCAATTGGACATCAAAACTTATGCAAAATTGGATTTCAGGATTAACTGTGGCATTATGTTCTCGTCAGGAAAAATTGTAGTTATTTACCGAGAGAAGTATTAGATCATCCATACAACATGAACATGTGTACCAAGTTCCCAAAACTGGAATGTTTAATAGCACCAGATTTACAGGGTCGTTTTTTCTGTAACTTTACTTACGTAGCCATGGAGACCAAAAATGGCAGGTACAACACACAAGTTTCAGGAAGTAAACTATGGTTACATGAGAATGAATGAAAAGAATCAGGACAAAGAATAATAAGCAAAAAGAAAAGCTATTATAACACTAGAAAATGACAAAAGTTCTACCGGCATGCCATTTGCTTCCTTGCCAATACCCTCAGCGATTGACAAACGAT
>KE373022.1:43730-54964 GCA_000418225.1 Zizania latifolia | reverse complement strand
AAGATGTACTGTAACTCTGCCCCATATTGCTTGCCCATAGAACCGTTGAATATGCTTAGACTTGCTCTCGTGGTTTCCTTTTCCAGGTAGAAACTGCTGATGATTCAGAACCATTGTTGTCATTACTGGCACCACTTGGTATTGGAGAGCACAAGTCCTATTGGAAAGCTCCACTGGACAGCACATCTGTGGAATTCTCAATTGTTCTTGGTGGTTTATCTGATGTTTCAGGAGTTACAATAATTGTTGGTTCCTGTGGTTACTCAACATCTGACTGCCCAATTGTAAGATGGCCTATTTTATTTTCCTCTTTCTTCATCATGGTATTCTTAGTTTATCTAGAAACAAAATACAAATGATGCTAGCCAGCCCAGAAATATTCGCTATCACATATGACAAATCCTAGCTATTGTTAATTCCATATGCCAGTTTTCTTGATAATTTCATTCTGGAGAAGTGGAGAGTGCCTTTTAAGTGCTTCGGAGTCTTAATTAGCTAACAGCGTATTTAAATTGAAGTTATTGAATTGATCTTATATTTAAGAGTAGTAAATTAAAAGCATCTGAGTGCATAGTGCTATGGGCAGGGTACCGCAGCGTGGCACTGTAGCACCGTGCGAACAGTATACAGTACTGTAGCAATAGGCCCATATGGCAAGTTAGGTGATTCAGGATGGTGATATAGTTATTACATCTATTAGTTAGGAAGATACTGGTTTTAGTTAAGAATTAGAGAGAGATTAGATTAGTTTCCATAATATAGTAGGGATTATTTTCTTGTATGTCTAGTTAGTCCTCCATATATATAAAGGGATCTCATATTCTCATATACTCTATTGCCAAGCAATCAATAAATCTCTAAGAGCTTGTTTGGCTGCCACAAATCCTGACCCATCCACGTGGAATGGGCCGGGATTTGTGGAAGCCAAACAAGACCTAAAGTTAGTCCTAAGCCTCAGAGCCTCTCTTAGCTAGACAGGGAGAGCCCTGCCGGAGCTACTAGAGGGCGAGTGCCCTACTCCGCAGTCTTTGGACCTTTACCATAGCGAGCATATAACAATAGGCACCCACATCAAATGCATGACAAAATCTTGTGAAAATGATGGAAAACTTACCATCTTCAAAGTATCATATATTCATATGTAGCTTCTTTTTATTAGCAGCTCTCATAAATAATTCACTATTACAAAATTGCCATGGTTGAGGAAGAAGGCCCTGATACCATGTGAATGAATCTATTGGCTGTAAGGATCCCTGCCGATCTCTTCATGTTTATATAGGGCTAAAACACCCAACAGATTATAGACCGTGACCTCCAAGTTTAGGAAGGCCTGGTTGGTTTCTATCTATTACATTGAAATCAATCTCTAGTTCCTATCTATAACCAGACCAGCCAACATTTCCTGATTATACACGGCTATAGTTTACATATTTAAACAGATTCCATCTATAAGAAACGGAATCAATCTTTAACAGATCCTTGTGCAGGAATATAATAGATAGGGTTTTTAATGTTTGAATTTAATTTAAACATTAAAAAGGAAATGAGGAAAATAGATTAGAGCATCTCCAAGAGATAATTAAAAACACATTCCTAGTATCATTATATAGGGAGTCTTTCCAATAAAATTTATTATATAAATCTCCTTACTATCCAACATACTCCTAGTACTCTATTCCATATATTTTACTCTTGTATCACCGACGGGTAGACTTTACTTGTCATATCTCTTCTCTTTCCATTTTTTATCTCATATAGCATTGACAGGTGGGACTAGGATGGATAAAGAACAAAAGCCGCTCCCTAGAAGTAGGGAGGATGGAGGGAGGTTTTGGGGATCTCTAAAAATTCAAAACATATAGAATAGTTGTTGGAGAGATATTTTAGACCTCAAATCCCTAAAATTAAGGATAGAGAGTTATATTAGGCATCTCTTGGAGATGCCCTTTAATCTACAAACTGTTTGCTATTATGGCATTGCGAGATGGCATTTTATATATAATTTTCATGTCAGCATGGAAGAAATTCTAACTGGTATGAAACATACAAAAAATCATGGATTTTTGCAGGGTCGCAATTCGCAAATTAGTAGACAGGTAGGTTGGGATTGGGTGTAATGGTAGATACATATGTTTTCATCACTAGATTAGATTTTGGGGGTGAAGTACTATTGGAGTAAGACAATGAAAAATTGAAAATAACATATCTTGTTGGTATACTGGGGCAGGCAGAGTGATGCAATAAGAAAGTGTTGTCTGGCATCTAGTCTATATACTGGGTGTCTGGCAGAGTTAAACGAGATAATTTGATTTAGTCATTCAGCATTTTCATTTTTCATGTTTCTTTTGGTGCAGTGTTTTACTTCCTTTATATGCTGAAAAGAACTATTGTGTGGCTTGTGCAGGTGGAGATATGGGCTGGTAATAAAATACATCGAGAAGATCGCACATTCATAGGAAAGTGGGATGTAAATGACATAATACTGTCATCTCCAGATCTTTGTGGACCAGAAAAAATGAGTAGCATGAGTGAAGCACCAAGACACATTAAATTTCACTTCCCAAATCCTATCCGGTGTCGCATTGTTTCAATAAAGATGAGTATTGCTTCTCATTCAACCAAGTTCAGTGAGGAATTTGATCTTTTATCATTAAGTGAAGGCTCATTTTCTGCACCCAAGCCAACCATTCCACAGAATTCATTTGTCCATGCAAAAAGGATTATTGTTTCTGGCAGCACTTTGAGAAAGGAGATAAGTCCGGACGCATCTGTGGGAATAATGAGGATGAAGACTTATTTAGATAGATCACCATCACTGGGCAGATTTAGGGTAAACCTTGTCTTTTTGTAAACATATTTTTCGCTCTATTCAAACTATTAATGAAAACCTTTTTCCTCCTATTTCCCAGATTCCAGTTGAAGCTGAAAGGTTGAGAGATAATGATCTTGTTCTGGAACAATATCTTTTGCCTAATACACCTGAAATAGCTGGATTTCGCCTTGATTTCTTCAATATTGTTAGACCACGGGTGACTCATTCACCTTCCTCGTCAGAGTTGGATACGAAAGGATGTTCATTGACATGCATGGAAGATAGAGTTGTAAATCCAGCAATTATTTATATGCAAGTCACAATTGTTAAGGTAAGAAACAGCTGCCTGTTTAGTCAAATTTCATTTGTTTTAATGACTATAATTGTTCATTTTTCTTCTTGTGATATTCATTGGCTTGTTTTTGAATAGTTCAAACATTTTTACTACTGTGAAACATCAAATGACTTGTGTCTTCACAGTAAATTCTCATGTTAGAGAAGCTATCAGATCATATGCAACAAACTGATTCGACAAAATATCATAATTGTTCATCTGTATGATGTTGGCTTCTAGAAGCAATCATATCCTGCTACATGGTATTATTATTTGAGGGCTTTAGAACCCTATAACCAAATCATTTAAGTTTTTTGGTGCAGTCTGTATTTTCTACCTTTTTTTAATGTGTTTGTGGCTTTCTACAGGAGTCTGGCAAGCTGGTTGTTGAGGAATACCGTTTACCTGAAGTAAAAGTGAACACACCACTCTATTTTGATTTTCCAGATTTACAGGAAGATGCCCGTTGTGTTATTTTTAGATTACTAGGGGATGTCACTGCATTTGTTGATGACATTGCTGAGATTGATGGTCCAAACTTGCGAAATCTTCCTTTGGCCACTGGATTATCTTTGTCAAATAAGATCAAGTTGTACTATTATGCTGATACATATGAAATGGGAAAGATTGCAAGTCTCTCAGCAGTATGATTTATGATATGTGTGAGGTATGAAGTCTGGACATTTTTATGTTCTTAGATCTTATCAGGCTGTATAAATATGAGAGTTTTAGCTTGATTTTGATAATAAGTTTATTATGATTTCAACAGAAAGTATCAATCAATAACTGCTCCTTATGTTTGATCACTATGTTAGCAAAAAATATTGCATATAATATAATGATATTGTAATATTTTGATGACAGCTATATCAACAATTATTTCCACTTTGACAAATATAAATACTTACATGAATATTAGTGCTCAAATTTTTAAAAGTTAACTGGACACTTTCTATGATGATATCTGGTTAAGGATGTTATTTCATCTAGCTTAAGCTACTTTTGTAAATCAGTTTAATAGTTTATAAGGTTTTTTCATAAAGGCCATCTAATGATTTAACCTAATGAGCTGCTATGTAAAAATTATGTCACAATCTTTGAGTTTACATGCTTGAGAAAAACCACTTCTATTACCTGTTTTGACATGGCCTTATGGATTTGGATCCAAGTAATTAGCACTTAAATTGGCCTTATGGATCTGTATCCTTCCTAGAACATTTCCCCATCTTTAAGGTGGGGGGATACACCTCCAGTTTCCATGTAAGTTACATAAGCAACTCCTATTAACTTCAACTTATCAAATCATGTGCATGCCTTGGTTAAGGACCAATAATCTAATAATGGTCCATGGCGTTGTAGGTTACACAAGTAAAAGTGCGCTACAATATTTTGATTAATTATTAAAAGTGAGCAGATATGTCATATGGGAGTTGAATTTTACTGCCAGTAGTTTTCTCTATAAAAGTTATATTAATGTTATTGAACAAATCTTCTAATTTGCTGAAGTAAACCTGGCCACAACATGCTGAAGTTTTGTCTTACTATTTTGCTGGTGACTGGACAATGCCACCATACTGCAGCCACCTGATTTGCTTGTATGATATTCTGGAAATATCAACAAACTAATTTTTTATATGCAATAATTAATATTCGTTAAATTAAATAATTAGTAAATATGTGTTGTTTTTTTAGTAAAATAGGATGGATGCTAATGTTAAATGCGTCCAGGTGTGGACGCTAAAGAGAACAGTGTCCAGATCTGGATGCTATGGACAACAGCGTCCACCATTTAGGTGCACCAGTGTGGCCTGAAGATGCCAGATCCGTTCCACATAGGAGGAAAGGAAAACGAGAAGAAAAAAAAGAAAAAAAGAACGATCGTGTTGTACCTGGGCGCAGCTGCTGCTAATGTCTGCTTCCACCAGGGGAACTGTAGGCCATCATTGTTCCCTCCAAGTGGGGTACCTGGGAGGCCACCACCATTCCCCTGCAAACCAGGAATCTGGGAGGGTGCCAGCGCTAGTCTCTGAGCCTAGGGGTCACCACTGGATTCTTGGGAGAGCGCCCCTGTTGACCACCACACTAGGAGCTCATGGGAGTCCACCACCATTTGCTTCCGCTGACACTGTATTCAGCTATCTGTTGCCTAACAATTGGCGAGCAGCATTGGGGTTGCTGGCGGCAGGTGAACCACAATCCACAAGAATGGGCACAACATGCAGTGCCAACAAGACGCAGAGGAGCTGAGGGCAACAGGAATGAATTCGTCGAGGGCAAGGCACGCCCAGAACAACATGCACAAAGTTCTCTATTGCTGTAGCCTGGAAGTACTTGATCTTTGGGTGGTTTCACTGCTGGTTAAGGATTTGAGCCACTCTGGTTGCACCTTACAGTGGACGCCGTTTTCCATATAGCATCCAAACCTGGACACTATTAATATTAACATCCATCCTATTTTGCTAAATAGATCGCATATTTAATAATTATTAATTTAAGTTATTATGTAGAACAAAATTCAGTATTAACTGGCTACATAGAAGTTTGTGGTGTCAAGAACCCAGGTTGATTCTCTCAGAGAAAACCCTGGAATGAGAGACAGCACTGTTTTCACCAAAATTGGACCATTTTATTCTGTGTTTTATAGAAAAATGGGCAAGTCATCATTTATAGTAAAGTGCAACTTCATAGTTGCAACACAAAAGGATGTATTTACTATGTAGATGTTGGTTCATTTTTTTGAAAAAAATTCTATCTTTGCAAATTGCAAAATGCACTATCCAAACAGCACTGCATTTATACGAGTGCATAATGTTCTATTACTGCTTTCTTTGCTTTCACTGTTATAGGCTGTATCTTCCGTCATGGAATATTGGAGTTATCACACTTGGTGTTGTTGTAAACATGTGGTGAACTGGTGAATTGGTGATGCGGCCGGGGATGGACGGTGGTGACGGTGGCCCCGATGCTGCAAGAAATGCACGTTTACTTTCAGTATATTTGGTGTTTTCTACTTCGATCTTCCAGTGACCCGATACAAGGACTCTGGGCATTTGCTGAATTTCTGGAAATTCAATTTTTTTTGCTATAGAATGTCTAGAAATTCAATTTATTGCAGGTTTTTCTTTTACGGTAAACTGTTTGCAGTTTTCAGTGGTGCAAGTTACATTTGTAATACATGTATGAGGTCTGTTACATACTTACATCTGTATAGGTTTAGGAACTGAATTTGTATGAGTTATTTTGTTCGGAAATATTTTGGTCACCGAGTATTACCTATTACTAGGCCATCCATACCATACTCTATTAGATTCGGTTGAGCAACTATCTAGCATCCTATCTAGACTGAAATGTTGTTTACCGTTGAAATTAGTGACACATTAGTTCTCATGAGGTTGTGATTTGATGTGTGAAATTTGGTCCAGGATGGCATTAATAATTAACCCTTCCGCGAGCTGCTGGAGCTTTACCTGTTAACGAGAGCTGTTGCCTGATATTTGTTGCCCTGGCCAAATATGAATTTGAAAACAGAATTGCGTTCGAGCGGGTTCGACAGCAAATAGCTTTTTCACTAAAATATCCATCTGTTGCAAAACGACACATAAGAAGGTCAAGCTTTAAGTGCTCTACGAAGTGTGGACCGGAATCTAACAATACTGTGGTCTTTTTATACTTGTCTATGAGAATTAAAAAAATCAACTAAAATGATTGTATTGCTTCTTATTTCTTCAATTTTCTTCAAAATATGATTTTTTTATTTATAAGAAGAGTAATATTTATTTAACAAGAATAAATATAAAAAATATTTAAAAAATACATATAAATTCTAAAACGATTTATATTTAAGAAAAAATAAATATAAAGGATTCGACCGAGTAATTCATAACAACAATTCATAAATTAGTAGGCAAAATGTTTAGGTTGCCACTGCAGTTAATGAGGGAGATGAAAGAAAGAAGACTTACTTTTATTTTAGCTTATAATTATAATAATCTAGTTTACAAATCAACCAGCTTATTATGTTAGATCAACGGGCATACATACCATTACTTTACAAATCACTGTCCTTTTGGAACTAATCACGGTGCAAATGTGACGAAATCGCCATGGAAGTTTAAGAAGGCCAAGGACGATCGATCAGCACAGCCACAGTTTAAAGCTGCAACCTTGCCCCATAAACTGCTTGATCACATTAGTACACAAAATGATCATTTAATTCACATTGTAAATGATTGAACGTGTCATAAGACGCATCCAGCGCCACGAGACACTACAAACCCATGCTTAACCGAATACATATATCATCGGGAAATTTTGAAAATACAGCATATGGCTAAGCAGACATTACAGAAACATGTTTCTCAGGGTAGTACTGTACATTAAAAAAACGAAGGGGATGACAAGTATTACGTAACTATCGCTGCACCGAAGCAGGTCTCATGTAAAGACATCAAACTTGCTCACTGCTGGATGCCTGCAAGGGAACTCACACCATGCTAAAATGCGCCAACAGTTGCACAACTGAAATCTACCCTTGACCTTAAATTCAAGTTCAACCATACCTTTCTCAGTTGCCAACTGCGGTCTTAGTCTGCAGCCAGCCATAAAACCATATGCCATCTCCGTCAATAACTCACCACAACGAAAACCTCCACAGACACAGCCACACAATCAATTCCGAAGCCATCTTCAGCAGCACTTCATGTAGAGTGACCAGTGACTTAATGGAGCAACTGAGGATCTTAAAAGATCCTTGCATTCAGCACTTCATGAAAGACGATCACCACCATTTCTAAAATACATACAAGAATCAGTGGTAAACATTCTAACTGGCCTTAGTGATCTAGAATCTCCTCCACAGTTTATTCAGCCCTCAAATTCAAAACTTCCTTGGCAGTCCTTCTCCGGAAGTAACGCATGTGTTTCTATGAAAGACAATCCATTTCAAAACCAGCTAAGTCAGCTTGTTAAAGGCATCAGATTTCACACTTCTCCATAATAGAATATACAATTAATTTTCAGTAAGCATGACATCCAATTTGGTACCTGTCCAAAAATAAGGTCCATATCTCTGCTGTAGAAGTCTATGTATTTGAGCATGAACATGCCACAATCCCACCTAAATGAAAGTCAACCAAGTAATAAGTACAATATGCAAATCTTAGAAAAAGGCACAATATTGCTGTGGAATGGAGATGAACCATTCAAGTTTGGGTTTCAACTCTAGCCTACCCCAACTTGCTTGGGATTGAAATGCTTTGAAGAATATTGCTGTGGCCTGTGGGGAACTATAGTGTTATTTACTTAGAATTGCTGAAGATGTCAATGACCTTGTTTTACGAAAACCCATTGGTTCTATTAATGTACAATATTGGATAACAAATGATGATACCACTGCTAGAAAAGCTAAAAAGAGAAAAAAATACCCATTCTCTTGCAAAGGAAGGTTTTGTACACCTTCCTGCTTCCATGAAAGAGCATTAATCTGTTGGCCACTCTTATCTTTCACTTCATCCACAAGATACCGAGCCTGGTTCAATGGAAAAAGAATTAGCAACAGTGCAACACATGGCACTACAATGTTACAAATCACCAGCAAATGAAGTAAATATGAAATGGCTAGGTCCTGGATTCCTGGAAGAAAGGACAGCATGATTAGCTTTTGTGATGTTTTCCACAAAATGCAATTTTAAACCTACATTCACATGATTCTTCCGTGGTTCATAGCATCCCTTCGGAAGATTTGATTGAGAAAGGAATTTCAAAAGCTATCAGATCTATGCAACTATAGACATGCAAAAGCATGCTGCTAATCAGACAGAGTTAGATTACACCACTTACTAGTATTCTCAAAGCCTTCATGTCCATGCTGCCAAGTGAATCCAGATATTGAAACTTTTTGTCCTTTATGTTGATGACTGCTAAACACCAATGCACTTCCTTGTGTATGGGAACAAAAATCTGGACAAAAATAACTAGTTCAGTCAGATAGCAGTGAAATCCCAGGAGAATCCATGCTTCAAAAAGAGAAACAAAATATCATTTACCTTATCGCATTCAATTAGGCCGTACCCTAACTTCCTTTTAGTTGTCCATCTTCTAACAGCCTTATAATCATACCTGCCGGCAATGAGCTGATAACAGGAAAAAATTACAAGGTTAGTTAAATTGGATGAATTGAGTCTTCTTTAGAGCATATCTAATATGAGTTATGACTAATGGAATACACAACTGATCAACTCAAACACAATATAGATCAATATCATAACTAAAACTGCCAATAAATAATCTACAAAAACTTGATATTACGAATATGGAATCATTAGAATGAAATAGTAAACATAGAACCATGCTAGTTGAATAGCATGAAAAGGTGCAAATATCATGTAGTGTTAGGAAAATGGCACAAGCAAAAGTTTCGTGACTCTACACTAACCAAGTTAAAAAGGAAAGCAATATGAAAAATGATATTATGGAATCTGGATCGTGGAAACAGAAGCCGACCCTTTTGTATAAAAATGTGCTGAAGAAGTGGCATTTCAAAAACTTGCTAGGTTCTCTCAGTTCCCTCTCTTTCAGCAGCTCAAGATACAAATTTATGACCTGAAAATAGCAGGAACTGGTGTCAAACCCTATATACTTACTTTTGGAGTCCAAACAGAAGAAAATAAAGCAGTACCAACAATATACCTCATCATTTAGCCACTCCTTTTCATTCAAGCACTGCAAAATCTCTCTTGTTATGACAATATTTGAAGACCCATGTACCACTAGTCTTTCACGTCTGAACAAAAATATGCATATTAGATGCTTCTAATTTAAGCTAGATATTTGCACAAGTATGTTGATACTGTTCTGCGTCTAAAGAGGAGCAGATAAGAAACAAAACCTGTTATGCCCACCAAGTGCATGATCAACAACATCCTCATCCTCATTCGTAAGAGGAACAAAAGGTTCAGACACCTGAAATGCATGTGGGAAATGAGAACAGATATTTAACAATGATAAATGGAACAGCATACTCTTCAGTAAGATCATCAACTATATTCATAATAAGACTAGCTTTGTTTGCTTTAAGTCTTTAACTAAACCTGCAATTTCAGTAAGAAAAACCACAACATTACAATATTTATTTCTCATGTTTAGTATCTCTCTCATTTTTAGTACTTCCTTCTCATTTTTCAGTAATATTGAAATTGCTAGTCTTTAGGTTTCATATCCCTAAGTAGATCAACAATATGATTGGAACATAGCGAGCTCACTATGATTTTGGAAAGTCATAAAATTATGGGGAATTAACAACAAACAAATTATCTGCACATAATAAACTGAGTTGCAGTGTTTTCTGAGCATGCTGGGGTGCATATTATGGCCTAGGTATAGCTCTTGGGTATATACAACCCATACATTGCAAAGAAGTTCTAGTTCTTCTTTTCAATTAAAGCTACTAAGTTGGGCACAAACATACAAAAAAACACTTTTTATGTGCGGACTTAACAATCTGTACAGCATCCATCAGAAAATAAAACAAGAAGATGCAAAACAAGTGGTACCTCCTTCTTGGGCGTGAATTGTGGGAGGACCTCATCAAGCCGCAGGCGGCCCTTCTCGGCAAGGCGCACCTCGAACTCGAGTGTCCTGAGCCTGTCGTCACGTAGCCGGCTGGATGCCTCGTACAGCTCCCTATAGAGCGGTACCCTCCTCACCACAACCGTACCCTTCACCACCTCCTCCTCCTCCTGCTCCTCCTCTTCATCCTTCCTCTCCTCCCCATCCTCGACAGCGATCACCTCAACAACCCTCGGTGCATCGGCGGAAGGAATGGGGGGCGGCTGGTGCGAGACGCTGTTGACGAGCTCGACATACTGCTCGAGGCCGAGAGACTGCGGCGGCGGCGGCGGCGGAGGGGAGGGGAAAAGGCACGACGTTCTCGAGTGGGGCCGGGGAGGGCCGAGGCGGAATGCGCGGATGACGCGGTGGGGCCCGTGGATTGGCCGCTGGAGCCGCGACGATGGCGGCGTCGGTGGAAAGCGGCGGTGGCGGTAGCCGTGGGGCAAGTGGGAGGAGGAGCAGGGAGAGGAGGAGGGGGAG
>KE373022.1:24541-35605 GCA_000418225.1 Zizania latifolia | reverse complement strand
CTCCTCACCACCGCGGCGCCGTCCGCCGCCGCCTCCTCCACCTCGGACGAGGAGAGGCCGAAGCTGTCCTCGCCGCCGACCCCGAGCTCCCAGCTGAGAGGCACTTCCCCGGCCGCCGCGGCTCCGCCGGACAGCGCGAGGAGCATCATCGCCAGCAGCAGCAGCGCGGACGCCGCCACAAGGGCGGGCGCGGTGACGGCTCTCGCCATGGCTCTCGCGACCGATTCGCGGGAAGCGGAAGAGGAAGACGCCCTGCTTGCTTTTGGTGGGTGGGGTTTGGATGCTTGCCAGTTGCCAATGCCTGCTTGTCCCTCGCTGGCAGGTAGCGTAATGGTGGAGGTCACCACCAGCGGGAGGGTATTTTATTATGAGAGAGAGAGAGGTGGGGTGAAATGGGAAGATGGGATTATTTGCGCGTGAGCCGCGGGGTGGGGCCGACTGGCCGGTGCAAGTTGCGTGTAGCGCGTCGCGTCCGGTCCGCGCGTTAAGGTATAATTTTTTTTTACAGATAGTGAAAGCAATTCTGATTTAAAGCTGTTGACGGGATTAAAGAGTCTTTAGTTTTTATTTTAAACTAAATTTTTTTAAATTATTTTATTATACCATACAAATTTCAGATACATCAAATCTGAGTTAGATACCAAACATACTCTAAATTATGATGATTTTCAGTCATTTTACTAATCAAACAACGGTTTAGTTAACTATGTTCTGTCTCATGACTACGACCGGAAATAATAATGCCGGCAGCGGCAACGAACTTTTTAGCTCCGGTTCGACCATGCTAATATGCTATAGCCTACTAAGCTGCACGGTTTCGCCGAGAAAAAAATAATGAAGTGCAGCTGTCCGGAGAGCGTCGCCGTCGACGTTAGAGATGATCTCGCCGTTCACCGGCACGTCGTCGATCGGGATGATGATTAGCTACCGGGAAAGGGCGCTTAGTTTACAATACAAAGCGCTCGGGGTCAGCTTGCCGTGTCACCGGAGCGCGCGCCCCAGCCGACAAACGCTAGTGGAACTGTGCTGCTGTAATACTCTAGGAGCAGCAGGAGTACTCCGTACTCGCGCATCATTGCACAGACTTGTGATGAATCCACTGGACTGCAAAATGATTCGGCTTTTTCTAAAGGCAAATTAGGTGTTTTTTTACGAAATAAATTAAACTAGGTAAACTTTAAGCAAAGATAGATTAAAGGCATATAAGATAGGTACTTTTGAATGGTTAGTTAATAACAGTTTATCAATCCTAGGCTTAATATATTTTTGCTCCGCTGCTATTCCTTATATATATATATATTCTATACAGCGAGACGCGCTGTTTATTATTCAGCGCGAGAATGCCATAAAAATTTTACGGCCCATCATAAAAGTGCGCGTAAATTTTTTACGTCGGTAGTAATCATTGCTCGTAATGATTACTACCGACGTAAAAATTTTACGATCGCTTTTTGTGATGGATCGTAAAAGTTTTACGGCCCTCTCGCGCTGAATAATAAACAGCGCACCTCGCGCTATATAGCGTTATCGTATATATATATTGTTTTGGATTTATGCTCAAAAAATAAGAAAATAACTTAAATAATTTTATTACGCTCATTTATTTTTTCTTTGGAAAATGTAAGTTGCTCATTTGTGTGTGAGAGAGTTATCATTTATTTAACAAGAAGAAGAAATATATAA
Source organism: Zizania latifolia (assembly GCA_000418225.1). Lineage (NCBI taxonomy): Eukaryota > Viridiplantae > Streptophyta > Magnoliopsida > Poales > Poaceae > Zizania > Zizania latifolia. Next base: position 33,922 of record KE373022.1, on the reverse strand, counting down.
AAATGAAAAAGTGACTATAAGGTTTAAAATAGCTTATATTTCAAAAATATTCGTGTAGGCTAAAATAAATCGTATAATGAATCGGAGGAGGGAGTAGTTTTTATGTAATGGTTCTTTCACTTAACGTTTTCTCCTTTTATTTGTAAAAAGTACTAGGTAATTTTGACTAAAAACAAAAATGTTTAGTGGAATCTGTCCATGGTCATCACAAACGGTCGAGAGGAAAGTGGAGAACAGTGTGAATCCTTAGTACTAGTGTTAGAGCCTTTTTTATGTTATTGCTTTAATATAAGTCTTCCCCAGAAAAATTATTGCTTGGGTTAATCGATTCTGCACTTAGTGCCGGCCACTATCATCAGCCAAACGCTTCGATTTTACTACTTTTATTTCAGTTGTATAATATGAATCGTTATTAGTAAAGGGCAAATTAAAATTAACCGATATAGAAAACCAAACCGAAAAGATCGAGACCAAGACTAAAAAAATCAGGTCATCAAATCGGGCAGATGACCAAATATTATTGGGTTAATTCAGGTATTAATACGGTTAACCGAATTGGCCTAAGGCCCATTTAGTCCTCGATCTAGTCGATAGTCCTGTGGGCTATGACTCGCCACACAGTCCGACTCAGCGACTCCTGGTCGATGGGCTCCCAGATGACCAGACGCGAGACACCAGACGACGACATGTGTTTTTGTTGAGGTAAACAAGAGAAATCACCATGTCAGTTTAGATGGGATAGAAAGGTTTGCAGTGTGGATCATAGCTAGCCAATTTAGGGTAGTAGACTGAGATGACCAAACTTTCTCGGTTTCTTTAGATCGAAATAACCGAACCGAATTTCTCGACGGAATTATCATGACCCCACGCTAGCTTACTTAAGAGAAAGCAAGAAAAGACAAACGGCGTAATTAGCACAAGAAATAACAACAAGGACAGGCAAATCATCCATCAGTTTATACACGACTGGTTTAATCAATATAAGAAAATCCATCCAGTAACGACCGATACACAGGACACGACACACGACACACATATCTTGGCTCGATTATTTCACAGTAAAAAAGAAAAAAGATCGACGAACAAAACAACGGTAGTAGGACGAGTAGACGAGAAGGAAGGAACTGGAGGCAACACAATGAATACCGTGTGGAGAGTGGAGCGTGGAGCGTGCGAGGTGTGATTAGAAGCGGAGGCGATCGACGATCAGCTGCGGCACTGGGTGATGGCGGAGCAGCCGCGGGAGTAGGGGTTGGCCTGGCCGCCGGGGCGGCAGTTGTAGTAGGAGGCGCCGCGGACGGAGCAGGGCGTCCTGCCAGCACTCAGCGCGCCGTAGCTGATGTAGTTCTGCCCCTGCAGCACCCGGCGCACCACCGCGGCGCTGTCCGCGGAGAAGCCGAACGCGTCGCCGTCGTCGCTGCCCGCCGCGAAGCCGATCACCCCGAGCTCCCAGCTCAGCGGCACCTTCCCCGCCGCCGCGGCTCCCCCGCACAACGCCAGGAGCAGCGCCGCCAGCAGCGCGGACGCCGACACTAGGGCGGACACGGTGGCGGCTCTCGCCATGGAGCTCGGTCGAGCCGGAAGAGGAAGACGAATGCTCTGCTTTTGCCTGCTCGTCGCTCAAAGCTCGATGGTGCTGCAGTGGCGATCACCGGCCGTCAGGGTTTTATTATAAGAGAGCGGAGTCGTTGGCGCCTTGGCGGACGAGGTCCGAAAATTCAATAATATAAACTGTCCGAAAATTCAAGCCATGAAAACTATATTTTTAAAATTGCGTCATGTTGTTTTCTGTAGGGCCATAACGGGATCGAATTTCATAGGATTTATAAACGATTGAAATCTTTTGAAATTTTTTCAAAGAGGCCATTTGAAACATAAGGATATGACTGAAAAATTTTATGGACTATCTTTCTGTACTCAAGAATCCGAACTCCAGTCGGGGCTTAACTCTCATTCCGGTTTTGCCTACGCTATCGAAGATAAATATGAGCTCAGACCTCATTTTTCATTTTCTTTTTAGAAGTTCAACGCACTCTCTCCCTTTCTTTGTTTTCTCTCTTTCACAAACTATATTACTTAAAAATTCATGTGTTTTATTTTCTACTAATCATCTAAAAGTCTCCACTTTCATATTTCTATATTTTAAAACCAAACATCTTATTCATGTAGTTTTCCTATTCATACGTTTTTTAATACTGATGAAAGAGAGATAGATGACTACTAAAAGAAACAGTAGTAACAGAGAGAATACAATTGCACTGGGAGGCAAAAGAAAATTTCTATTTCTACTTTTATAATTATAAAGAATTAGAGGTCTAGTCCACACTTCTTAATAGACGTACACTTTTTACTGCAATAAATATTCAATTCAACGGCCCAGCGTTTATACATCTCCATACATGCCAAACGAAACGACAGAATGAATCCTAGTTTGCGACTAGACAGCTTAAATTAAGATCGCTATGGTTCCAATGGATATGATTACGTTTTCTTTCATTGTTAACTTCTTCTATTTTTTCTGCTTCCATTGACTATATTTACAAATTACAAATTACAATGGACTATGGACATTTATTGCAAAAACAAACAGAGTCACAATCGGTTAAAAATTTTAAGGAGTTTTATCTAAATTTCTAACCACCGGGAAAACTGTCTCAAAGATCTTATTACCTATATCCCAGCTCCCCCACGTTAACGGCCTATTTAATTTGGGCCTAACCACTTTCAACTTAGTCATCCAGACTCGATATTCCTGCCATCCTTTCAATGCTTTCAAATCTTCTCATCACAGAAATAAATTCTATAGTCAGTCCTTCCTTTTGAGGATCTTGGATTAGTGTCATGTAAAGATTATGGTAATCAATGGTGGAGATTCAAAGACCTTCCTATGAGAATCTAACTGGATTAGCCTAAAAAAATAAAATTTCTTATGGGCTTTAAAGTTGCCCTGAGAAAACCCTAACCAGATTAGTGCTACGTAGAGAAATAAGGTAATCCGATGACGAGGGATAAATTAGTACTTTAATGAGTAATCCGATAGCGGAGAGTAAAGCAAACTTTATATACTCTCTGTTGTCACTAAAGACCGATCTAGTATTTAATAGCTCGGTATCTCTTATTAGTGATGGATGTCGTTGAGATCCATCACTAAAGGTATATTCGTAACACATGTTCTTTATTCATCACTAAAGCTAAATCATTAAAAGTTATTTCTGTGACAGTGTCCCCAATCGCCGATTGAGTGCTACTCTGCCTTACATCAACACTCTCAACATGACAAATCTTAGCCTTTGATCAAATCCCATGAAGCCTGCCAAAATCTCTCACCGTCACTCCAACTTGTGTTAACTCTTGGTCCCTTGACGACTAACGCCTCTATCGAGTCATTCCATTGTTGCTCCACCCGAAGGCGTCAAACAAGACGTGTTCATGCAAGGCCATGTTCATGGACGAAAGTCAAACCTCACCCATGTCTATTCCTCGCTCTGTGGTTTATAGGAATAAAGACATCTTCTTTGGAGCGGCTCTAACCGTGTCCTCTCCAATCTCGGTTAGAATATCACAAATTTTATCATGTCATAGATTTGGTTGTTCCACACTGGCTCTATCTTACCACTCTGGTTTCACTCTATATGCCACCACCCTCTTCTATATAAACCTTCCAAACCTCCACTCCTCTAATGCCTCCCCTCCCTAGTCACCACCACCACACACCATCGTTCTACGATTTGCTTTCTCAGCAGCTAGTGTCACGACTCTTACCTCTAGCTCAAGCACCGGTAATAACTTGGCCAAGGGATGTTACACCAAAGGTACAGAGCTCATTAAGGGCTCTAATCATCATGGCCAAGACCACATCATACCGTGGCTATGAGCTGACACTCTCGAATCTCATCTCATCACTATTTAGAGTTTGCCATAGTGTCCAAACATTTTCTAAAAATTTCCAAAGGACGGGTAAATCATCCATGCGTTCCTGAACCCATCCAACAATTTATTTAATTATTATAAGATTAATCCAATACAGGTACACACGAGTAGTAACAGGACCGGGTATGTTCCTGATCCCATTCAACAATTTATTTAATTATTATAAGATTAATCCAATACAGGTACACACGAGTAGTAACAGGACCAGGTATGTTCCTGAACCCATCCAATAATTTATTTAATTATTATAAGATTAATCCAATACAGGTACACACGAGTAGTAATAGGACCGGGTAACACATCTCTTGACTCGATTCGTTACCAATTATTTCAATTTTTTTTAAAAAAAAAGCGCAGAAAAAGAAAGAGAAAAGGATTAAAGCACGAAAAGGAGGCGGTGGTGGAAGCAGCACGACGATCGATCAGCTGCGGCACCGGGTGATTTCGGAGCAGCCGCGGGTGTAGGGGTTGGCCTCGGCGCCGGGGCGGCAGTTGTAGTAGGAGGCGCCGCGCAAGGAGCAGGGCGTCGTGTCAGCACGCAGCGCGTCGTAGCTGACGTACCTCTGCCCCTGCTGCAGCACGCGCCGCACCACCGCGGAGCTGTCCGCCGCCGCCTCCTCCCCCGCGGAGAATCCGAACACGTCCCCAGCATCGCCCGCGACGGCGCCGATCACACCGAGCTCCCAGCTCAGCGGCACCTCCCCGGCCGCCGCGGCTGCCCCGGCCAGCGCTAGCAGCAGCGCGAATGCCGCCACGATGGCGGGCACGGTGGCGGCTCTTGCCATGGCGCTCGGTTCGGGGGCGAGGAAGACGAAGATGCTCTGCTCGTCCTTCGCTCGCACCGTAATGATTGGAGGTGGTGATCACCGGCCGGCGCCGGGGTTTATATTGGAGACGGAGGAGGAGTTGGCGCCTTGACTTGGACAGTTTCAAGGACTTGGCGGTTGGCGCCAATGAAAAATTAAATAATATAAAATAAAAACCTAACCGAAAATACAAGCCACCAAAACCCTGTTTAAAACTTGCACCATGTTGAATTTCACTGCGCTTTCCTCTGTCTTATTCCTCTGCGTGCCAATTTGAATTGTTGAAAAAAATGGAAAACTTAAATTTCACTAGACCATTTCCATTCGATGGCAATTGTAGACACAGTCCTTGAGCACCAATTTTTCATGCAAATTAGTATTGCGCGCTCTCTCTCTATATAATTTTGGTCTACTGTTTTTCCAACTAATCTCTTTTGTATCTTTTCTATAAAAGGACAAAACTACCATCCGGACGTCCGATATTTCATCAATTATCGAACGCTCAATAAAACATTCATCTTTAACAAGTAAAACATTAATATTTAACTGTTAAAATATTTATCTTTAACAGGTAAAACATTCATCTTTAACAGGTGAAATTCGAAATAAAAAGGGTGAAAACCATTTAAAATAAAAGGGTGAAATATTTTGCTCTAATATATGAAACATTGAGTTTCAACTACTGTAAGCATAAATCTTCAACAGGTAAAACATTTATCTTTAACAGTAAATTATTTGGACTGAATTACTTTAACTAGACCGATTCGCTAGGTTATGCCGGCGTCTGAATTACTTAAACTAGACTGATTCGTCGGACTATACGAACATCTGAATTACTTAAACTAGACTGATTCGCTGGACTGTGCAGGATATAGTGAATCACGTCGGATGCCCGACGAAAAGCAATTTCGTTTCTAAAAAGGAAATTTTTACTCAGCGACAAAATGGTAGTAGTCTAGAGAGCATGTGCCTTGTTGACTTGAGAGAGAAAAACCAAGCATATGTGTGGCCGTGCGAGTGTGAAACCTATCAGACAATGAAGGCCTAGTCCTCATATTTTTAACAAACAAACAAAATACAAGGACTACTGTTCCACTTGATTTCTTATGTATTCTTTTTTTGAAAAAAGGGTGATTTCTACTTGTGGAAAATTGAAAGTAGTTTAGATGGATCTGTGCATGGTCACAACCGGCTAATGACCGCTATATAGCACGCGTATGTAGTGGCAACTTGAGAGACAAAGTCAAGGGCAGGTGTGATTAAGGGTGATAATCTCACACAACGCAAGCTTAGTACCAAATTTTTTAATTTATAATTGATTAATGACCAGGACAATTGAACTGCCAGTTAGATTGGAGGTTGATATGAAGGCAAGAGGCGCAAGCTAACATACAATAAGATAACTCAAGATAACTGGAGGAAATTATAGGAACAGGTAGCTGGAGGAATAAAAAAATAATATTTAGATAAATGTTAGAGTTAGTTATTGTATTATTAAGTGTTGTATGGACAATAACTAAATCTAACATCTAGTCTAAATATTAATTATTTCTTATTTCTCCAACTCCCTGTTACTATATCTACCTCCAGTTATTGAGTCATCTTATTGTATCTTGCCTCCGTATCAGCTTCCAATCTAGCTGGTAGTTCTATGGTCCATCCTTTGAACATGTCCTCTTGTGTAGAAGTAATTTAATTTGATCACGCTAGTTAAGCTATTTACTCAGTCTCTTAAAATGCATGCTAATTAATCAATCTCTGTGTTTCGTCCCAGACCCAGAGCCATGACATATTTTCAAATCAAGCAATAATTTGAGCAGCTACTGTGGTGTACAAGCAAATTTGACATAACAATTAATTTAAAGCTTTATTTCGGCTAAATTTTAATTCAGTGGATCAAACTAAATGATGGCTTTCACCTTGGCTCGTCGACCTCCCCCACTCCCTCGTCTCGATTGTATAATATCTCTGAAATTGCTATCATATTCTTCATCTCCTATGCCCTTAATTCTTGGTAACTCCTCTTCCGGTTGTTACCTCCAACAATGGATGTTTTGTCAATGGCACATCTCCTAAATATTAACAAACAAAAGATATGGGTGTCACCAAGATGTAGTGTGCATCCTGCCCTTAAGCGCTGGTGGTCAAGTTTATTTAACCGTAGAATCTGTCATTGAGCACCAATTTGTCAACCATATTAGAATGGTTCTTTCTATAATTTTTTAGTAAAAATGGCAATGTGCAAAATACTCACAAGTACAACATGCCCAGACCCGTACCAGACTAAAAAAATCATATTTGTATATGTACTCACTCACGAGTATGAATGTACCTATATAAATATTTGATATACCCGACGGATACCTATTCCTGAGACAAAAAACAAACAAACAAAGCAATAAATATGTTTGATCTTTTCCATCTCTTCTTTTATAAAAAATGAGGTAGTTTCTACCCATGAACAAAATGTTACTAGTAGTCTAGATAGCATGCGCCTTGTTAACAATTGATTCAGGCAAAGTCAGAGTATGGCTGCGAGTGTGAAACCTATCCGAAGATGCAGCAGGCCTGTCCCCGTCTTGTTTTTTTTTTTTTTAAAAAAAAGAGTAAACAACCAAATGCGAGCCTTGTATACAAGTTGTCCAAGGGTCCGTTTGGTTATGGCAAGGATGGATGAGATGATCTCATTCATGGATTTCTAGATGAGATGATACATGTCAGGTGTTTGATTGGATAGATTGGATGAGATAATTTTTTGTTTGGTTAGGTATATATAACTTGGATGAGATAAGCCTAAATTTAGTGAGGCCCATATGTTAAATATATTTTTTAACAAAAATATAATCATATGAAATCTTATTTTATAGATTAAATTGTAATGAATACAATAATGTAATTAGATCATAAATTGGATAAATGATTTGGGAGAAAAAATTATTTAATATTTATAAACAAAAAATTAAATACATTCTAACCAATCAGGAGATGACACATCATCTCATCCAATACTAAATGGACTCGTCCAGAAAAATTTCCTAAATCCCTCCATCTAGCATATTGAAGAAATATTTCTCTTGGTGGCTATTCCATTCATCTCCACCTTTCAATCAAACAGCTAACTGAATAAAATGATTCTATTTCATCTAGAAATATCCATCGAACCAAAATAACCCCAAGTTGATTACGCTGCCCAGATGACTCCGTCTCCTTGGTGTTGCTTCGTATCCGCGCAATGGAAACAAAATATCCACATGATTGGTTTGCGCTGCGTACGTGCAATGGACGGGTCACATCTGCATGAGAACGTCTCACAATGCTTGTCCTCTCTCGTTCGTCCAAGAACCACTACAAGATTCTCAAATCAAGCGACAGTTGAACTCAGCTCGATCATTGTGCACGAGGGCTATATAATGCATGCATATGCTGATCGAGCAGTGATCTCCATCGATCGATCTCCGTTTTCTGGAGCAGCATGGATACTTGGTCTGATACTAACACTGCAACTACCGGTACTATAGCAACAGTCCATAATACTATCTTTATTATAAAATATACTATTCTTTTTGGAGTAGATGTGCGTAAACTCTTAAATGGTTAGGTGAAGTAATGGGTAATAAAGTTTAAAGATAGTATATATACTTTAAAGATAAAAAAGGTCTTTGCATCTAAAGTGTTTCCTTGTATTTTTTATGTTTACGCAGTTTAGCTTTTATTAAATCATTTTACTACTGTAATGAATACAAATACAAAAAATACAAATTCTTCTATTTATAGTATATTAATGTAACTCATATTAGTCGCCAAGGAATGGTGAGAAGTGTATCTGCTTTCATAGGCTTCTCAGATAAAAATGAATAAGATGGTGGTTTGTTTGCTCTAATGCTCTACTAAAGTTAGTTTAATATACCTTACAGTATTGTTGTTCCAGACTTTGCAATGGTGTCTCTAAATTTTGAATACCAATATATTTTTCTGTGATATATGTTGGGAAAATGTATGTTGGCTGTGAATAGACGATGCGAGTGATAATTGAGTTCATCATCTTCTAAGAAATTAAGAAATTGTGCAATTAGCATTATTTGTCACCCTTCAGTTTTTAAAATCCTATTCACCCCTGGGACAACTTTGATCAATTGATCATTCATAAACTATTTAGTTTTTCTGGAATTTTCAGCAACATGCTCAAATATTTTTATAAATTCTCCTAAATCCAATATTTACTGCATAATATCTTTATTTTGCTATGATCATATTTTACAAAGGCAGAAAATATTCCAGCAGAGAAGGGAATTGAAAGCAAGAGCAAGAATAGTGTTGATATTTTTTTTGGAAATTTCTCCATAAAACATAAAGAGGATAGCATTTGAAGAGTTTGACGCGTACGTGTATAATGCTTTTTTGCAGCATCACTCCTTTGCAACGATATTTTTCAACTCAATGTTCTTCGCCACAGCACTAATCAAGTCTTGCGAATGCGTGTGTTTCAGAAATAATGCAACCACGTATTACGGTTTTTTAAATGGATCGGTTGATACAAAGGATTACCGGTCACATACATACATACATACATACATACATACATACATACATACATACATACATACATACATACATACATACATACATACATACATACATACATACA
>KE373021.1:211334-232097 GCA_000418225.1 Zizania latifolia | reverse complement strand
GATCGGGTTTAAAAATATATATTAATATTTACAATATTAAATAAATAGACTATTAAGATACATTTACAATAAATTTAATAAAACTAATTTAATATTATACTTTCGTCTGAAACGGCGTCGCCTCGCCCCATGATAGCCTCCGGTAGCTCGGCCGGCCATGACTTGTACGACGAGGAGGCTGTCGCCGCCTGCTCGACCTCGACGGCCGCAACGCCTCCCACCATCGGTGGGGTGAGCTATGTATTCTCTCCTCTAAGGTTTGGAAGGATCTAATGTAGGGATTGCAGTGAGGAGTGATTGAATTGCGGGAAATCTCAACGTGTAGTTTTTTGGGGTGGATGCGGATATCGAGTTGAATTAGGGAGTGTGCATTTAACTGTGATAGACGGTCCCGAGTGTTAGGGTATGGTGTGTGTACGTTGGCTTTTGCAACGTGGTTTCTGCTGCAGTTATGATATACTCCATCCATCTAAAAATCTCCTACGTATTATTTTTTTCATTGATACCAAGAAAAAAGCAAACCATGTTAGTTGTATCAAATAGTCGTATTGATCCTAATGTATATAACTTAGAAGGAGCTGTGCATGCAAGACTAATTAAACTATGGCTACCCGGATCACGTGACATCAATTTAAGCTAACCGCTAAATGAAATGATATTACTACTTATTCAAGACTTGCATGCATGTAAACTGCAAATACGTATAATATTTTTAGAAAAAATAGAAAATATAATAGATATGAGATTTTTGGATGGAGGAAGTACTCCGTACTCTTTAACAACTAACAACGGATACTACTAAAATATGTAATGGAGAGTGAGTGACTCATTCCTATCACAGAATACTCTAGTTTTGTGAGCTAAGTCAGCACCTTTGTTGGATATCTGTTTTGCAGTCTAAAGATTTCTGTTTTGTGAGCTCAAATCTCGTTTATGCTAAAGTCAGCACCTTTGTTGGATCTTGTTGCCACTGGATATGACTATATGAGTAACATTTTAAATCCTGTAGACTCTAGCATATTCACTACTACTCACATAAATCAATTTGTGCATTGTTAGCTGTTTCTTTGTCCGATGCTTATTTAGATTGATTGAGTTGTCATGTCATGTTAATATTAATTCCAGCACAAATAAATTTGGGTCCACACCATAATTTCTGGGACGTGTAAAGCTTGTTACATCTATTGCTTCGTTTCTTGGTGTTGGACTTTATAACTATTTTCTAAAGGTGGTTCCTCTAAGGAAAATCTTCTTGGTGACAACCATCATAGAGGTTCAGCCCTTGGAATGACACAGCTGCTTCTTGGTTCTATTTATTTTAGTGATGCTGCTATTAGTTTTGATTTCGGAAATGGAGTGTTGTATATCTCCATGTTCTTCTTGTTATTGGGCTTAATTGGCAGTTTGGAATCAGTGATGAATGGTTCTCCATTGGGGATTCATTAATCGGTGTTCACATGGAATGGAGGCAACTCTGTTTGCCACTTTGATGTCCATATCTAATGCTGGAAGTGTTACCAGTGGTCTAGTTGGTGACTTGGTGTTGGTCTAACTCAGCCTTTTGGAGTCACTAAGAACAGCTTTAAGAATCTAACCCTCTTGATTGCCATTTGCAATCTCAGTTCTCTGCTTGTCTGCCTCTTCTAGGTCTCCTTCCAGAGGAGTCAGGCAATGCAGAGAAACAAAAACATAATTGACTGAGGTTCTCTTCATGTGTTCTAGCTCTCAAGCATGACCTTTTCCTGTCCAACTCAGATACAGAATAACTTCAATTGGCCTATGCTTTCATCACTCAGGTCTAGCTCTTGAGTCTGACCATTAATTCAGGTGCTGGTAGCATGGTTCATGATCATCAGAAAACAAGCTCCAATGATACAGAATACAGGGTACATCATCTTTTTCCCCTTTTTTCTGTTTTATAGTTTGCCACATATACCGAAACCTAATTTACCATGTGTCCATGTGTACTGAGGTAGTGTTGTAATTTTTGTATGCTGTTTATCTAGCTGATTTAACTCCATGAAAAATAGATGGGGAGTTAACAATTGTAGTTGCACATTGGTACCTTAAGAATATGGATGTATTATGCCAAGAAAAGGAAAATCCAACCATTTGGTCCTGCCAGAAGCTGCAGCGTGGTATTGTGAAATTAGAAGACTTATGCACATCAAGATTTGTGATATGGTATGAGATTCTGCTAACATCCTTTTTGCAAGTGAATAAGCGATGCATTCACTTAGGCCCAAAACATAAGAAATCACAAGCACATATGGGCAAAAGAAGAAACAAAGACAATAGAAATGCAGCATGCATTACAACTTGACAGAAATTTTTGCCTTTTCCGTTGTAATGGATAGCCTGTGAAACTGTTTTCCATTACATTACGGTTAATCAGAGAGCTTCATAACATATTTTCCCTTTCAGGGCCATACATTAGAGGGGAACAATTAGGTGCGACTATTCAGGACCCCAAAGTTTAATGGCCCTAAAGTTGTGACTCTCACACAGAGCAGTGCGTAGCCTAATGGTTAATCGTGTTTTCTACAAGGAGACGTATCTGGTGCAAACTATCTACCCCGTGTAACCTTGAAAACTATGAATCAAAACTACAAGATGCTAATCCAATGGATGACGGGTGGAGAGGCTTAACTGCAAAATAAGTAGTAGGCAGGTGGGGAGCTTAACTGCAAAATAATCCCACTACTAACCCTATCCATTGGATTAGCATCTTATGGCTTTGATTCATAGTTTTCAAGGTTACAAGGGATAGATGGTTTGCACCAGATACGTTCCCTTTCTACAAACCTCGGGTCGGCACCTTTTAGTGGGCTGGTCCCTTGCGTAGAGCAGTAATTTCCTAAAAAACATAATACTTTAAAAATTCGTAGAAAATTCATTTAGAACAACATAACACTTTAAAATTTTGTAAAAAATCATTTCAATTCTAATTGACTCCGTTAAAGTTTTAAATTTTTCCTAAAAATTAGAAGGACTTCAGATCAAGTTAGTAGAGACGAAAACTGGTTAGAAAGAGTATTTATATTTTCTAAGTTAGATTCCGAGGTCTGTTGTCTGCTTAGATTTCGAGGCACATCACATGTTTCGTTTAGAAGGTATGACCCTTTTCCCTTTGAGCACATGTTGTGATTTATCTGCACTTCCAACGAGCTAGCATCAGTTTTGCATTACATCATGACTACAATCCTAAAATGTCAGTTGCTATTTCTTGATTTGCGATCCTGCCGTTCTTATGCAGTTTGAATTTTGGTACTACGAACTTACATGGATATATGCCCTTCTCTGTGTTAAAAATATTGTCAACATATTTTTCATCAGCTCTTCTTTGGGTTTTCTTTTCTCAAATACGCAGGACAGCTGTGTATCACGGTATTAAAGAGAATAAACGGTCCCATTACATCAGCTCCGCCTCACCTTATAGAGGTGAAACTAAACATGGTATTATAGGTAGTCAACAGGACTTGAGATAAAGGGCTTGTTTGAGGAGACTAGATTCTGAAAAGTAGATATTAAGAATTTGGAGAAGCCGTTGTTTTCTACTTTTTTTCGTCCCATAATATTATAATCTAAGACTGGATTTAATATTTTATAGTACAATGAATCTGTACAGTGACACTATTTAGATTCGTCGTACTATAAAATATCAAATCATCTATTAGGTTATAATATTATAGGACGGATGGAGTAGCTTCTAGATATTAGTTTATTTTTAGATTCTGTAGCTATTAAGTTTTACAACTTAGGAGAAAATTCTAAAATGTTTGAAGGAGCAACAGGGCTAAAGACTTGCTAACAGAAAGTATTTTCGTTTTGGTTGCTCTTTCAGTTCTGGAGACCATAAGGAAATGATCAATGGTATTACTCTTTTTGTCCTATAATATTATAATTTCACTGTCTAGATCTGATGTACTATGTTGTGTTAAATCTAATATTAAATTATAATATTATGAAATGATGGAAATACAAGTTTGCCGAGAGCATTCAGGCTTCTGTCAACTTAACATCCGCATCATGTTCTTGCATCAGTTTATCAGCTGGATATTGAATCGTAGATGGCCCATGTAATCAGCATATGCCATCGTGTCAGCATCCAGTGCTCTGTCTCCATATTTAAGTGCTCGTCTAATCAGCATGGCTGGATTATGCTGTCACATGACGGATTCTGACCGAACTTATTGCGTTTGTGGCGTCAACTATGAGATAGCATTATTTTGTGGCTTTTCTGGTGACAAAAGGCTGCAGATTGTATTCCGATCCGATTTTTAGGATCTGATCCAGCCTTTTTCTGTCCTCCAGTTCTGCATCGTCGCCATTCACCGGCATCCAGCATCAGCATGCTTCATATGCTTGTAGAAGTAAGGCTGAGCTGCTCTCTCCAGGTCAAAATATAAGTATTCCTAACATTTGAAATTTGTATTAAAATATAAGCATCTAGTAGTTCGTTTGTTAAAAAAAACTTTACTTTTAAGACAAGTTAAATTATTAGTAAGAGTAACAAGATCAAAGTGTAAGTGAGAAAGTGTACTCTAAGAGATATTGCAGAAATAAACTTGATTTATACATCGATGCTACAAATTTAGAGGATATAATTAAAGTATTTTTAGGATAGAACAGATACTACTTATCCTATCAAACAGTACCAGATTTGGACCCATTCTCATGGTGTGTCTCATCCACATGTCTCCGTAGGTTAAAATCATATCTTAAATCTAGACTTATCGGGTTCCCTATAAACCTGACAGGTGCCTGCAAACTTGGCTGCAGGGGTGGTTGAGGGCAGTCAGAGAGCATTGGGGGTGATCGAGAATGGCGAGCACCGCTCATTGGCAGCGGCTGCGGCTAGGGTAGCAGGAGGCGGATGCAGATGATAGGACTGACAGCGGTGTAGAGGTCACGGCGACGTCTGAAGCCGCAAAATTGGGTGCAACAGGGGTGGATCCGACTAGCTAGCGGTGCCCGAGACGACATATCTAGCCGACGACGCTCAAGGAGGATGTGGATCATGGGACGGAACATATTACCTAAGAAAATCTTTCAAAAGTCAACTATCCACGGAGTATTTCTAAGCAACAGCCAATGGTGATTGGTGTTTCCGTACCTGTCACTACCATGTAGGGCCCACCACTCGGGCGTTGGGTGACGTTTGGCCTAGGGATGACAACGGGTTTAAAATCCGCGGGTTTTGTGAAAACCCACCCGTAAAGTAAACCTGTGAAACTTCACGCACTCAAACCCAAACCCGTGAAATCCGTGGGTTTACAACTAAACCCGTGCCCTACCCGAAACCTAACGAAAAACCTGCGGGTTCAAAAATCAACACAATAACAATAGAAATTGAGGCAGCGAAAGTTAAGAAGGTAGTAGCCGAGCAACATCCAACTATTCACAGTACAAACTTCTACTCTACTACTATAGTCTTGAACTCATAATAGACTAGACTGCTAGTATCGTAGAGAAATCGAGCAAAACTTTAAAGAAAATAAAGAATATTTAACTAATCGGGTAAACCACGAGTACCCGCAGGTTTTAAATCAAATCTGAACCCAAGCTGGTTATAATCGGATACCCAAATCCGTGAACCCATGAAAATTTAAATATAAATCTATATTTATCGGATCAGATACTCGTGGATACCCGTGTCGGCCGATAAAATTACAATCGCTAGTTTGGTCAGGCCAGGCGGCGGCACACGTGACGTGTGTAGCACTTTCTTATCCTATACTCTCCTACGCACCGTCCCTTCCATTTGTTTCTCTTTTCCTTTTCACCTCGCTTTTCAACTGTCTATAGCATCTTAATCGTGGCTATATGCCTACCCAGATCATGGTCATTTAAGGACAGTTTACTGGTGATGGCAATATTTGATAACCGGTTTTAGGTTCTGGTTACCGTAAATTTGCGACAACCGATCTAATTAATTTAAGGAGCCTCGTCAATGCTTGTTTCAGCAATGAATTAAAATCGACAGCGATTTTAAGTTCTATTTGACAGAGGTTGAAATTCTGAAAATCAACTAATAAGTATAGTTGTTGAGAATTTTAAGAAGCTGTGGTTTTTGTTGGTACTAGTTTATTTTTAAGATTATGAAGGTATTGACTTTTATAAATTAAGGAGGTGTTCGTTTGATAAGGCTCAGGATTCTAATTTTGTTTTTTAATAGAAGTGATTTTGTGATGAATCAGAATCGGCTATGAAATTGTTTAGTTGGATGAATATATTCTAGTTCTTGCAAGAAAGAATAGCGATGTGAAATAACCAATTTGCCCCTAGATCAATATCCAATAGTTTTTTTTTTTTTACCAATTTCTGAAGTAACTGATCACCTTGCTAGCTTTGTTGTTATGTGAAGGGTGACCAAAAATACCTAAGTACAGATCCGTGGGCAGATATGAAGGCGGCCAGCAGGGAGGAGAGGAAAGGTGAAGAGAGCACATGGCTAGGACACCAACGAGGGGACGCGGGATTTGGGTATACTTTTAAAGACAGGCAAATAATTTTTAGAAAATCGTACTTCGTTATTTGGTTCGCACGATTTTGTAGAGAAGCAAACCTTTCGTTGATTCTAGCTCCTTTCATAAAAAATGTGAATCGCTCGGGAGTTATTCCCGAGGAGTGGTTGCAGACTTAGTCGTTTGGCTTAGCATCTACATATTTTACCAAGAATCAGGGTAAAGAATCTTTATCAAATGATTCTGAAAAGCAACTAATCTTAATAATAATTCTGAGAAGTTAGAGTTCTTTTCTACCGGATATATAGAAAGATAGGAAAAACAATTACGATTGGACAGACAGACGGGCGTGTTATCCAAAATCTTGGATATTTTGAGTTGTCTTGGATTTACTCCTACGTTGGACTTGGATTATTTCCCCTCCTCGCTTGCTCGCGCGCGCCTCTAGGGTTAGGGTTTCGAGGCTCTCTCTACCTGTTTCTCTCCTCCTTCTCCTCCCGACATCGGCGGAAGCGACATGAGGGTGCACCCGGCCCCGCGGAAGCGCACCATCGCCGTGCAGAGGTGCGGAGCCGCGGCGGCGGTGGCAGCGGTGGCCGGAGGGAAGAAGCTGCGGCGGCTCCCGCACATCTTCGCCAAGGTGCTGGAGCTCCCTTTCGCGGCGGACGCGGACGTAGCCGTGGAGGAGGACGCCGCGGCGCTCCGGTTCGTTGCCGCCGCGGATGGGTTCACCCCCGCTGGTGCGACCGGCCACGCCGTCGAGATCTACCCCGGGATCACCAAGGTCGTGGTCCGGGACCCGTCCGCCGGCGTCTGCGGCGACGACGGAGCCGCCGCGTTTGAGCTCGACCGGTGGCGCTTCCGCCTCCCTCCCTGCACGCTCCCCGCCATGGCTACCGCCACCTACGCCGACGGCGAGCTCGTCGTCACCGTCCCCAAGGGCGCCGCCCCTGACGACGACGGCGATGTAGCCGCCGTCCTTGGAGGCGCCGGCGTCGAGAGCGTCCTGGTGCTTGTATAGTATACTTGAGCAGTAACTCCACTATTTTGCTCACTCGCTTGTTTTTAATATTTGTATGGTAATAACACGGCAGTAAGAGTAAGAATAATGTATATGAATCACTATTTGCTCTGAAATCTCTCTGGTTACATCTGATCTGATCATGCGATTCCTTCTGTTGGTCTCGTCCTGAGCTGGAGTGATCTGTGAAAAATTGATTTCAGTATGATGCTACATCTGTAGTATTAGTTGGGATGATTGCTTTGTAGATTAGGCATGAATTAGCATACCAGTATGTGCAGTTCAACTAACTGAGTAATGGCGTAAGAATAATGTATATGAATCACTATTTGCTCTGAATTCTCTCTGGCTACTTCTGATCTGATCATGTGATTCCTCCCGTCAGTCTCGTCCTGAGCTGGAGTGATCTGTAAAAAATTGGTTTCAGTATGGTTCTACATCTGTAGAATTAGTTGGGATGATTGGTTTGTAGACTAAGCATGAATTAGCATACCAGCATGTGCAGTTCAACTAACTGGGTAATGGTTATATCTGAGTATGTTGATCTGGTCTGAGTAGAAATCAATGACCTGCTTGCTTGGATGGTTTTGAATGTCAGCTCATCATTTTTTGATGTTTCCAGGAAGTCAATGGGTGTTGATACCGGAAGGGAGCATGTTTTCGACCTCATGACACTAAGAGATGTATTGATGCTTTCAGTGTCTTAACTGTAGTTACCTCCCAAGTTCAGTTAGTATGTGCATCTGCTGCCTTGAGTCAATGAAAATTGTGTAGCGTTAGGAGATTAGAGGTCACGGTTTGATTCAACCAAGTTTCCGTTTTCTTGTCATTTGTCTATATCTTAAGTCAGTCATAATCTTATGCATGTGTTGTTTCCAGTACGTTAGATTGCTTATGCTTATCAATCAATCAACAATCACATCAAAGTTCAAAAGCCACCTCTAGTTTGTTCTACTTCTGCATATTTAGCAGCAGGAACTTGATTGTGCTTCATACAAAGTGCAATAATTGTGCACCCTCTAGACTAGTAGAGTGTACCTCATCACTTGCTGAGAATATATATAGTCCTTGTCTCCTTGATCTTGTTGTCAACTTTATTCTAGTTTCGTCCAATGTATTCGCACTCACCTTTCATCTAATCTTTTGCTTTCAGAGGATGCTCAATTTACTTGTCAAGCTAGCCAACTGCCAGTGAGTCGTTACCTGGAAGACTATAGGCAGAATATGACACCTTGATTCTTTCCCCTAAAATTTGATGTAAGGGTGACAACTTGCAAACTGAAAATTGGTATCTAATGAGCCATTTTTGTTTTATTGCCTTTTTTCCTATCACCATGGTAACTGCAAGTTAAGCAAGTTCAACCTGATGTTAGTGACCCAGAGGATATGTCCTCTTCAAAGTTAAAGTGTGCTTACTACTACAAATTTTTAGTTGATTAGAGCAGGCACTTTGCTGAGAATGAACAATATGTACCTGTTATGTGCCCATGTTTTTGTCATGTGGGGGCGCGCCTATAGCCGGAGGAGGGCTGCTGTGCTGGCCCAACTAGAGGCAGCCCAGCCAGATGCGCCTCCCCCTTGAGCCGGCCAGGATTAGATAATGCCAAGCTGAATTAGTTTATCTATTTGCTGTTTAGATATAATCTTTACTTTCAGTTAGTTGCAGTTGGTTCATAGAATAAGGGCCTCTACTCTATATAAGAAGGCCAGTAGTTTGTATTCAGAATCAAGCAAGAAATAAATCAGTTTGGCCCTCTCCTATCTCTGCCGCACCATCTCCTGGCGCCGGCCCCTGCCTGTGCCACCCTTCAGCCGTCACGGCGCCGGGGAGACAAGGGACAGTTCGCCCTCGCCCTCCCGTCAGTCACGGCTACACCCTCCGCTCGCCGCTCACTGCCTCACGCTCCACTACTTAACGCCCGTGACAGTTTTATCTAGGACTGAAGTGGTGATTGGTGATTGCTGAGTAGCTAAAGCCAGTTGGCTCTAAACCATTCCATTTCCACCACTTCATGATCTTTCTCTTTTGTCCATGAAGTATGTCCTGTAAATATGTTGCAACAATTTTTCTCTTCTTCTTTACTTTTTCATTGCTGAACATTCTTTTGTTCAACAGCAGAATTATTTGTAAAGATGGATCATGACAGTTTCCACTTTGCTGAACAGAAATGGATGTCTAGGATTTCTGTCCTTTTTTCTCCTGGCCACCTTTCTCTGTGGAGTGAAAGCAACAACAATGTTTGGTTTATCTTTCCTTCTTTTTCTCTTTGCCCCAAACTGATGCTGACATTTTTTTTTCTCATTTGCATTGTAAAGTGAAGGGTACATAAGGGTGGGTAAGTATGTCCTCTTCTGAGAGGAAAGTGACTGGATTCTATTTTCTTAAGTCACTGTGGGTGCTGATGGGCGATATTGAGAATGTTATTTACCATTAACCAGGATTGTCAGTAGAGGCCCCTGTAAGTGGAGATATTTTTTCTTTTTCATTCAGGATGCATTGTGAACAGCCAGGATTGATCTGAAGGCCTGATGTTGGCGTTGCACTTGTGAGTTGTAGTTGACTTTAATTTTTTTTTAAGTTGAATGTTTTTGTTTTGATCAAATTAAAAGAAAAATATATTAACGTATATAATATTAAATAAATATATTGTTAAGACATGATATTTTATGGTGGATTTAATGAAAATAATTTGTTGTTATAGTTGTCAGTATACTTTTACATAAAATTGGTTACATAAAATTGGTTAAGATAGAGAAGTTTGAATTATAAAAAAGTGCTTACATATGGTTATAATATGGATATGGAATTTGTTATTTTGATTGTTTTGAGAGTCCATGACCGAAATTGGGCCGTAATTCACATGCATCCTCGCTTGGTGGTAAAGAATAGCTTCCATGCGAAATTTTTTTATAAATAATATTATTTTTTACGAAATTATGCGATCTCAAAAAAATAATAAAAATAGATATCTATCAATAATTAGAATATCGACGGAGCCTCTGTCAACAAGACAGAGCCTCTGTCAAAATGACAGAGGCCTTTGTTGATATTTTGACCCCTGTCGACACTTCAACTGTTGACAGTTGAAAATGTTGATAGAGGTAGGCAGCGCTACGTGGCGCGTGTCGCGGGTGGCAAAGCAGGCGCGCGTGGTCGACGAGGCGCGTGACGTGCGCTGATCAGGTAGGCGTGCGGTGCGACGTGGGAGGCGAGGTGCGGTGGGCAGGACGCACGCATTAACTACAGGCAGTGCGGGGAACAGGGCAGGCGTCGCGTGACTAGGTGGGGCGCGGGTGGTGGGCGAGGACACATGGCGGCAGGCGAGTAGCGGCGTAGGCACGGAACCAGGCGAGCGCCCGCGGCACCAACGCGAGGCGTCAGGCGAGTGGTGGCGTGGGCACGAAACCGAAGCGACGCGACGTGGAACTAGGCGAGCGCGCGTGGCGCTGACACATGGCGCCGGGCGAGCGGTGACGCGGGCACAAAACCAGGCGGACGCGTGGCTGGCGCTGCGTGCGAGAAGGCTTGGGCACGGGCGTGGGACCCAGAGGCACAAGCGTAACACAGGTTAGGGGCGTGGCTAGGCGGGGACTAGCAAGACGCGATAGTTATTGCGGCGAGGCGGGGACCGATTAGGCACGGTGGAGCACATGAGGCGGGCCAATGGCGAATCGAAGCATGGCGCGCGTGCAGCGAGGCGATAGCATTTGTTGCACGCGTGTAGCTAGGGGGCCGGTGTGGGCAGCGAGGCGTGGCGCTGCCGGCGTGGACACGAGGAGTGTGGGTCGGGAATGACAAGACCATTAAAATAGAGACTGCTTGTGTGTGCAAGAACCTCACAAATAGATCATGTGACCGAAGCTTAGGTGGCATCATCTGTTTTTAGACAGTCATCGTTGTGCTGAGATAGGCACTTATGAAAATTTCATATAAAAGTTGCATATATCAAATCTGAAATTTTTAATGACTATGAATTACACTTTTAAGAGCATTAGGCGTTGTTTTGGTTTTATGGACATGGCTGAATTGTGTGTGAGGTATTCCTCTTAAATTGGTCCTAATAAAAGCCAACATTATAAATCATTGAAATCTTAATATCTTAGTGCTGATTTAAACTTGAGAATTATGGCTTAGTTTTATTTTTAGACTTTTAGGCTTGATTGTTAGCTGGTTGATCTATCTATTTCATTTGTGTTGCAAACCTTATCATGTAGATTGCTTTAGATACACTTTAAAGCTCTCAAATCAAGAAATCAAAAAGTTGGTGTTCTCATGATAATTTCTCTCTTTTGCTTTACTTGATGAAATGATTGTCAAAGGGGGAGAAAAACTTCGAGGGAGAATTTGGGGAGAAAAAACTTGCAATCAATTTTCGATTTTGAGGGAGTTTTTTTCTTTCTTTGTGCTCTTGCTTATGCTTTCGAAAATCTAAATTTTCTTCGTGTTTTTTAATGGTGTTGCCAATGTGTTCATAAGGGGAAGATTATGAGATTGTGTGTATAATCATTGATAAGTGATGAATAAATTGGTTTGATGTTGATATATGATGAATAACTTGGTTTTGAATGGCTTGAGTGGTTGAGCACTTTCGTTGAGTAGTCAGGCATTTAGCACTTAGCACTCGGGAAATTCATCCCTCGGGAAGATTCAGCCCCTGGGAAAATTCAGCACTCGGGGTTTTGGATCACTCGGATTTTTTTATGTTTAAGTCGGATCATATACTTTAAATTGTTTATTCAAGAAATATGCCATGTTTATAATTAATTGGATTGATTAAGTCAAGTTAGAAAGAACTTGTGCTCGGGAAAAGGGTTTCTTGGTTTGTTCATGTGCAGACATTGCTTGAGAGCGAGTCGTAGTCGATTACGGGATCAGAGCAGGGCTCGGGGAGGAGCTGAGGTTTAGAATGATCAAGAAAGTCATTCGTGATGCTCAGGCTAGAGAATGTTGCATGTGAAGATAAGGTTTCCATATAGCGTACGCGGGATGTGTACGAATATGGAAAGAGAGGTTTCCATATGGCGTATACAGGATATGTGCAAATATGGAAAAGAGGCAAATTCGAAAGGAGTTAGGATTTGAGGATCAGTAAGAGATATGTATTCCTATTTAGATTAGAATTCCAAAAATTGTTAATTTTGTGTCTCATAGTGGCAGCCATGGGGATTATAAATAGACCAGAGGGGAGAGCAAAATAAGACGCCACGAAAGAGAGAGAAATTGAGTTTTAGCCTTTTGCTCTTCTATCTAGGGTTTTGGACGTGGTCTTTTCGAGGGATGCTATGGATTGTACCTTGTAAACACCCTTATACAATAAAGATTTATATTCAAGCATCAAGAGTGTGGTATCATGTTCTTTCTTCTTAATGTTCATCTGTTTGTATCGTTTTGGTTTAATCTGCGATTTCACTTTTACTTACGGTTTAATTTGAATTGATTCATTCAAAACCTTGCTAGGACATTAAGAGAGAAGTCTGAAAAGTTTTATTTATTAATTCCTCATATTTTAGGAGTAATTAAGGTTTTAATTTTTGGATCAGATTTGCTCTATTTTTTACGTTACAGCAACTCCCGAGGATCATAACTTTTGATTAGGAACTCGGATTTGAGTCAGTTACGCATGTTTTTCCGTTGCTCTGTCAGGCTATTTTCAGTCCTCGAGAAATTTCAGAACTAGTCGAGAAAACTAGTCGGGAAATTTTGACTGGTCGAGAATTTTTTGACTGGTCAGGAATTAGTTTTCTGATTTTGTTTTAGTTGTTAAATTTGGGGTACTGCAACCATTCACCCCTCTCTGGTTACTGTGGTTACTGCATTTGGATCCTACAATTGGTATCAGAGTTTGGTTACTATTTTTATTTTGATCTTAACTAATCTAAACAATCACCATGGCATCCGAGAGCTTTTTAAATAAGCCTTATATTTTTTATGGAAATGATTTTTAGTTTTGAAAAATAAAGATGGAGGCTTATATCATGTCATAGGGTTTTGATGTTTGGGAAAATGTTTCTAAACCATATGATCCACCTACTGATAATCAAGTTAACGACACTAATAAAGCTACTTTTGAAGCAAATTGCAAAGCTCGAAACTTGATTATCAATGGTGTTGGGCGTTCTGATTTTGATCATATTTCTTATTTTTCTTCTGCGCATGAGATGTGAAATACTCTTTGTGCCTATCATCAAGGCTCCTCCATAATCAAGGAAGTGCGCAAAGACGTGTACAAGAAAGAGTACATGAAAATTGAAATGAAACCCGGCGAGACCTTGGATGAGTATTTTGCTCGCTTTAATAAAATTCTTGGCAATCTTCGTTCAGTTGATTCTTCTTATGCTACTAATTATTCTGATTCTGAAATTGCTAGGCATTTACTTAGTGGGCTTGATATGTCGGTTTGAGAGAGGAAAGTTACTTCGATTCAAGAGTCGGTGGATATGACTACTCTTACTTTAGATACTCTTTATTTGAAATTAAAAACTCATGAATTGAATGTCTTTTCACAAAAGATTTCTCCTAAATCAATGGCATTGATTTCTTCACCTTCTAATGAGTCTTCTTCTTTTGTATCATCTTTGAGTGTTTCTTTATCAGCTTTAAATACCTTGTCTGATGAACAATTTGAGCAATTTGCAGATGAGGACTTCGCTTTGCTTTCTACAAAAGTCACTAAAGCCTTGAACAAAGTGAGAAATAGAAGAAGAGGCTTTAATAGTCTTGTTCGGTGCTTCAAATGTGGTGAAGCAAACTATATTCATGTTGACTGTCCTAAACTCAAGAAATCTTCAAAAGAAAATAAGGTGAACAGCAAGCGCCCATCCAAAGAGGGTAAGATAAAGAACCGCAACTACAAGAAAATGGTGCATCGGGTTCTTGCCGCCCTCGATCAAGTTGATATGAGTGATGTGGACTCAATGAGCGATGGAAGTAAAGATGAATGTAAAGACAAAAAGAATGATCTCACTGCAATATCTTATGGCACGTGATATGGTAGGCTCTAGTGATGATGAACTCTATAGTGATAAAAATGAGGTAAAACCTACTTATGATGATTTAGCTTGTGCTTTTATTCGTCTTGATACTAAACTGAGAAAATACAATAAGAAAGCTAAGAAACATGAACTTGTTAAATCACTCGATTCTAAAATTGGCAGACTCAAGTCATTTATTCCTAATGATGATTCATGCAAATCATGTAATGTTTTATAATCTAAAATTATTGCTTTAAGAGATGTTTATACTTTCACCCTTCATAAGCTCAATGATAAAATTATCAAGAATAAATCTTGTTTTGCTATTGGTACTACTATGCTTACTCGTGTTGTTGATGAATTATGTATTACCAAGAACTACTTGAAAAAGATGAAAGTTGCTTTATATGCTAGTTCGTTTGTAAATGCTTTATATTGCAGTAAATTCAAATAACTTAAGAATGTAAAGAGCTTAACCATTGTGAAACATGATTCAATCTCTTGCTCAAAATGCTCATTGCTTGAATTAAAACTGAAAGATGCTTTTGGTAGAGTTCAACTTTGGCAAAATGATTTGCGTACTCATGAGGTGTTGTCTTGTTCAAATTGTCAAAAACAAAAAGATATTGTTGATGTTTGTAATAATTATGTTGCTTTGACAAAAGAAGTTGATTATTTATAAAGATTCTTGTAACGTTTTTTAACTGGTAAAAAGAATATCAACATGATATTAGATACATCTAAGGTAAGCATAAATTATAAGGGACTAGGTTTTGATGCTCGTGTTTATTTTACTTCTCATTAACCTACTGCAATTAAGGTTATTTAAAGTGGTAAAACTGAGGTTAAATCTGAACCAAAACAAACTGTTTTTAAATCTGTTGGGACATTATCAAACTTAGCAACATTAAGAGAGAAGTCTGAAAAGTTTCATTGATTAATCTTCGTATTTTATGAGTAATTAAGGTTTTAGTTTTTAAATCGGATCTGCTCTGTTTTTTATGTTATAGAAACTCTCGAGGATTATAACTTTTGATTGGAAACTCAGATTTAAGTGAAACCACTTGAGAATGATCTTATTGAAGTATAGTTTCTTGTGTTAAAATTTTAGATCAATCCGAGTTACGGATCAAAAGTTACGCATGTTTTTCCGTTACTCTATCAGGCTATTTTCAGTCCTCGGAAAATTTTAGAACTGGTCGGAAAAACTAGTCGGAAAATTTCGACTGGTCAGGAATTAGTTTTCTGATTTTGTTTTAGTTGTCAAATTTAAGGTATTGTAACTATTCATCCCCCTCTGGTTACTGTGGTTAGTGCGTTTCGGTCTTACACTGGCGGCCGTAGTGCAGTAAAAGCGACATGTGGGCTGCGAGGCGGATGGCTAGCGCGGGGATCTGGGCGGGCACGGGCAACGAGTCACTGGGCGGCTAGCGCAGGGATCCGAGCAGCCAAAAGTCACCGCGCGCCCGCCCGCTCTTGCTCCCACGTCTCTGTCGATAGTTTAATTGTCGATAGATGTCTGGACATCGACAAAGCCATCTGTTGACATGCTAAAGTGTCAACGGAGGCTCTGTCGACACTTAAAACATCGACAGTGTCCCTATCGATACTTGAAGTGTCGACGAATTGTTATTTTCTTAATTTTTTGAGATCACATATCAGGAATGAAATTTTGTAAAAATAAAATATTATTTGTAAAAAAATTCCTTCCATGCTCATGAACAAGGTCTGGAAAACTGAAACTGTATAAAGATGCAACAACAAGATCGGGTGAGCAATTTGGAATCACCGTATGAAAAGAAATCCCATTACTAAAGCGTAGTCCAAAAAAGAGAAGAACTTTGTGGAAAAGAGCTGCCACTAAAGCTCATGAGCAAGGTCTGGAAAAATCTGGTATGAGAGGCAACAAAAACTGTAAACTGATGCAACTCATCAAGATTGAACAATCAATTTAGGATCGCTGGTTGGGAAAAAAATCATTAACTAAACGTGGCAAAGCCGGACCAAGGGCGTACACTGAAACGAAAATTATCTCGCCAGATAGGCAGAAATATTACTAGCAAAAAGGGTTAACGAAACAAAGTACAAGAGCTATTTATGAATTATGAACATGGCAGCATGCACGCATCAAGGTTCAAGCCGAAGTGAGCCCTCGGCGACATGAGCCATGTGCCTTGCCCCACCCTATGATTGAACATAAGGAGCATGATCACTTGCTAACTTCCCCTCCCTACCAAACCAGCTCTAGCTCCAGCTGCACTGCAGCTTAGGCACTTTTTGTTTCAGCTTTAAAAAGTAATAATTCAACTTATTAGTTAAAAGAACAATTTAATCTATAAAATAGATCTGCATATCACATTAATATAATAATATGGTAGACCATAATTTTTTCAGCTTATTACTCTAGAAAATACTAAAATACATATTACACTTACTAAAATGCATATTACACTTCGGTGGAAATTATCCATTATATCATTATATACCCAAATCTTGGCCCTTCTCCATCGAATGCTTCATTTTAAGGATATTGTACTCTTTTATCATTTAAACATAATAATCTAGAATTTAAATATAATAATCTAGACAAAAATAAGGGTCTATTTGGTTCCTAGCCATAATTTATCACGTCTTAACTTAAGAGTCTACCACACTTGTGACTTGTCAAACTTTGTGGCAAATATAAATTGTTTAGTTGATAAGTAAGGTATGGTAAAATATAAGCTGTTACTTTTTATTTTTAGTGTTACTTTTTATCCACCATGTTATTTTTATATACCGAGACTGGTCCGAACATCCAAATGTTACTTTTTATCCACTGGGACTTGTTTGAACGTCTTGTTGTGGCTAAGAAATCGAGTGTTTTTATCCACCGTGTTACTTTTATATATTGGGACTGATCCAAACATCCCAGCGTTATTTTTTATCCACTAGGATTGGTCCGAACATCTTATTATGGCTTGCCACTAGAGTTGTGGCTGGAAAATCGACCGCCACTTTTTAACAAAAAAACTGTGGTGAGAGGAGTTGTGACGTGTGGCTAGCCTTACTTTAACAATCAACCAAATAACTACCAAACTAGTTGTGACAAGCTTAAAGTTAGATGTGACAATGTATAGCCACCAACCAAACAGGCTCTAAAGCTACCAAAGTAACCAAACTTATATAATCTCCGCCTAAAAGCTAGATTACAATAATATCAAATCTAGTTGAAGCAAACAGATATAATTTAGAGAAACGGATGCACAGTGAAATCCTAAAGACAAAGAGCGATAAGGAAAAACCGAAATTGACTTAAGAGAAAACAATAAAAATAGACCTAAAATGATAAAATATTTCTAAATATTTAGCCTTAAATAGAAGTGCATGAAAAGACGCTATTCATATGTTTGAACCTTAATTAAGAACTCTTTAACTTTAAACTACCCTAACTTACCCCAGCTTGCTTGGGATTAAAAAATATTTATTGTTGTTATTGCTGCTGTAAACTGAAACAGACATGTGTAACACAAATAATAAATGTATGTGCCAAACACCATCAGTCTCAAATACAAAAGTCACAAGGAGCTCAAATCAAATAACACAGCATAGCTAAACTTAGAATTGTCTTTGATTAAGTGGTCCATTGAGTGCTGAAGGATTACATGATAGTTTTTTGGGGGGTTTGTTACCTTGTTCCTGAACAGAATTACATAAGGCAGTACAATCTCAATGATACCATACATAATTTACATACAGGTTTCTTAGTAGTACAAAGTAGTGATCTAGCATGAGAACCTAACACAATGCATGGTGCAGCTAGTAGTAGTGGTAACTTAGTAACACTGATACGATGAGGTACCCAACCTACTGAGATATGAGACTGATAAGAACCTAACACAATGCTTGTGCTGATTTAGTTGTCGTCGGCATCATCAGTTATTGTCATGTCATTCATCAGCGACTTTCCTGACTGATCCTACCTGTAGTAAGCCTGGGGGAAAGCAGGCGCTATTCCATTGTTGTAAGCACCCAGTCCATTGTTGTATCCACCATAGGCAGGGGGATAGCTCATGGGAGGGGAAGAGTATGGCAGACCAAGGCCAACATTAGCTACCTCCTTGGCTGAGTAGGCATATGGCTCCCTAATTACCGGTGGGCTTTGGTTACAGTATAGGCCATGACCAACCAGCCTATCATAATGATAAGGGGAGGCTGTGGTGTATGATGTATGGGAGGGGGAGTGGACAAATGTAGTGGCAGCTGGGGTAGAAAAAGACACACAGGCATTGCTAGTGAGACGACCTGCCTTAGCAGGAGGCATCGGGCCTCCATTGCTAGCCCGAATGCGCTTGGTGGCAGGGCCACTGCTTCCGCCACTGGATGCGCTTGAGGTTGTCTTTTTCTTCTCAGTCTTGGCTCTCTCCAGTTCTTCAAGCTGCTTCTGAAGATCCTCCAGTGGAAACTCAGCTTCCAGTTTGTGGTCCTCGATGCACTTTATAACAGCTCTCAGCGCAGACTGCTCTTTCTTATTTGCATTGCTCTACAAGGTAAATAACATCAAATTCTATCAAGCGAACAGAAGGAAAACATGACCTAATAGGCTAATAATAAAAACAAAAGATGATAGATAACTGCTATTATTGTGTGGCAGAGAGCGGATAAATAGCACTAACTGAAACAAGGAAGGCATCTTCCATTGCTAACAGCGGCAGTTTGAGACGATTTTATTAATTTAAATTGACTGACACTATTGGGTTCAAAAAGATAAGATGGGATTGATAAGACATACCCCAGATTGACCACTGATAGTGCTTGAATTATCAGAAATAGTGGATGATGTCTTCTTCGAATCCTCCATGTAGGACTTCAATAGAGGAACTGGGGGGAACTTCTCCTGAAGACCAGCCTCATATGCGAAATTCACAGCATCAAGCTGCTGCCCCTTAGCAATCAGTTGCTCAATAATATCTGCAAACAAATGTAGTCACTAGTGTACTTAAATCTGAACAAGATTATGATTGATAATTCGTTGTCAAGAAAACATTCTCAAATTTGACCAAGGAAATGGAAAATAGTACATACAGAAACACTGGATATGTAAATGTGCAGACACACACAAAACCACAGAGACAAGCACAAACTATGGACACCATGAATTTGGCAGCAAGGACAATAAAATAACACAACTAATTAGATACAGGCATACAGCTAAGCAGGGGCACTGGGCATCATGTTGTAGCAGCATGGTAAAATTAATAAAATGTGATAGGCATTGGAATAATAAAAAAGGATGTGAAGCACTTCCTGGTGCTGCAGGAAGATGGGTTGCACTGTATCAGTCCAGCAACGTGAAATTAACGGCACTGCAGAACAGAATTTGCCTTTCACTCCAAGGAAACAGAACTGTAGACACAACAATCTGACGACATCTAAAGTTTAAAGCAATAGCCCATAGACTAGCACCGCTAAGAATGATAGCGATCTGGACAGAAGACACAGTTACCCTTAGCCACTTGACAAACACTAGACAACCTTTATAGCACATGGCTATGACAGTGAGTGACCACCCATTCCAGCAAAAGACATGGTTTGCTCCCAAAACATACTCCAATCCAAAACACAGTAAGAAGTTTAGCACTAATTATCACAAAAAAACAGATATTTTTCATCTTGCAAATCCTTCTACTTACTCCATCTACAGTTCATATTTTAACTTCCAAACTAATGATAGATCTAGGCTAATTTGTACAATTCTACACTTGCAACCTAGCAAATAACCATGAGAATCCCCTGAGGTGCACCATTTCAGCATTTGACATACATAACACACAATAACAGTGTGGGAAAACGAAACAAGAACGCAGTAGCAAGCATATACCAGCCATCTCTTCTTCAAGGCCGACGGTGAGTGCAAGGCGGGGCATTTGTCGGCGCCATGAGAAGCTAACCACAATCCTGCGGTAAAGCGCCCGGTCCTCCCTCTCTGCGACGGCGAAGGTCGCCACGTGCTGCAGGAACGCGTGGGCGTCAGGCGGCTTGGTCCACTCCACTCCACCCTTCTGCTCCGCCGCCTCCTTCCACTCCCTCGCCATCTCCCGGGCGCGTTCTCGCGCTGCCCGGGGCACCAAGGGCCGCGCCACGCCAATCTCTGGGTCTGGGTCGGCCAGCGCCGGCACCGCCGCCTCCAGGATGAGCACGCACGCCCAGGCCAGGTCGGTGGGGTTCTTCACCTCCCGCCGGTCCACCGGGAACACGTCGGCGACCGCGTCCATGACGAACTTGGCCGGATCCACGCAGCACTTGAGCGCGGGTGGCATCTCC
>KE373021.1:169406-210848 GCA_000418225.1 Zizania latifolia | reverse complement strand
CTCGAGCGACGAAACCCTAGCTAGCCGCCCGCCCGCCCGATCCGCGAAACCCTAGAGCGAGAAATTCCGCAGCTTTTCCGCCTCCAAATGGAGAGGGGAAAGGGAGAGGTGAGAATAAGCAAAGAGGAGGAGGAGGAGGCGGGCCAATGGAGAAGCGACGCGTGGCGGCTACAGCACTGTAAAGCTGTCGCGACAACGAGGTGGTTGGAGATGACCCTATGTTACGAGTGAGAGGGACTTGTAAGTGGATGACAGGTGGGGTCGGCATAGGCGGGGCCAATATGTCAGTATGATAGGTGGATTGAGGCCAGGTGAGCAGTGTGACGGCGCGAATAGGCTGGCTGCCGACGCAGCCTGCTAGGCTCAAGGCTGCAACCATTATCTGTCAAACTATTTTAAAACTAGAATTATAGAAAATTAGTGATAATTTCGATATTAAATAAGAATCGTGATATCCATTATAAATATGTTTTCATAGTATTATTTCTTTGATATGTTATATAAATGTTAATATTTTTTTACTATCAGCTTGGTCAAACTTAAAATAAATTGATTTAAGAAAAAAGTAGGAATTTATTTATTTTGGGACGAAGGTAGTACCAAATTCTACAGAAAGTTCATGAGAGTGATGGCAGCCATTGTTACAATTCTCCAATATTCTTTGGATCTTTTTGCCCACTCTTCTTAGGCCCTATTTGATATAAATGGTATATGGTAGATGATTTGACTCTCTGACAAGTTTGAGAGTTTAAACGAATAAATTTAGAGGTAGTTTAGTTGCTAGCCATCATTTATCAATAAAAATTGTTATATTTGACTAAGTTAAGGTTATTAAATTCTTTAATACACCTTAGCAAGTCTAAGGGAATCTTGCCACACTTTTTAAGTCATTGATGTGTGGAAGCGAAGAGAATCTTACCACAGTTTATAGCAGCAACCAAATATCTGTCAATTTGGTTAAACTTGTATAACCTTAGGTGTGGTTGGAAACCAAACAACTCTTTAATCTACAAAGTTTACAAACATTTTTTTTAAAAAATCGATAGTTTTTATATAAATAGATTTTTGAGAAATTGCACATTTTATAAGTTTAAAATATGTATTGTGTGTAATTCAGGCCGACAATCCCTTTTTTATTGAAAATAATAGGGGAAACAAATTCAGTAATAAAAATTGATAAATGACATCAAGACAATACTTTCGATAATTTTATATATAAATTTCTTGGAAAAAATTTACCATTTAATAGTTTGAAGTATGTGCCGCGTAATAATATAGGTGATTATCCGAACTAAATTGCGATGTTTTAGTAAACGCAAAGGGACCCAACGTACATTTTGGAAATGATCAACTGCTGATACCCTCTAGCACTTGCATCAAACTTCACATGTTTTAGTTCTCCTGAGCGTTGTGGTCTCATCTAGAGGTAAGATGGCACGAGCTATATTATTGATGATGTTAGTTCCAACTTCAACTCGTCGTATTTGATCACACGTTCGGAAGTGTGCCCTAGCTAGATCCCATTGATTGGAGCTGATAACGATGGTTGCAATCATGATTAGTGCATCCAATTCCAAGAGGATTATTAGCATAGATGCACACGGCCATATGCCTCGTACAAATAATTAGAATCTTCAAGTGGAAACTTTTGGGAGATGTGTTTTAGCTCTTATATTAATTAAAAAAGTGCCCGTAAGAGTTTGTAAGAGTTTGAGCAACTTTACGGTACATTATACTGGTTAATATTATAGTAGTGATAGAATTGATCTCCGTCGTTGGTTTGAAATGGTAAATTAATATTTTTGATTTATCATTTTTAGGGTATAATCATCATTAGCAAATTTACATTAATTCATCTCTTTTGTCGTATCCCCTCCACACCACCGGGCGCGCCGTCTCCCCTCCTGCACGGCTGTTATATAAATTTATAATTTTATTCCTCTGCATCACTCACTTTATATGATTTTACCATTTCTAATATATAGAACCATTAATTAAGATGACAGTAAAAATCATTTCTAACCATTGGATATAAGAAGATCAAGAGTATAATTTATTTTACTATCAGTAGAATGCACATAAAATTTCTCGAGAATTTAAACTTAGTCTTTTACAACTCTTCCTCTCTAGGTTAGAAATATCTATAGTGTTAATCAATTAGTGTAGCTAAGTGCCAGTAGATCGAGCACTATTGTAGGCTCAAACCAGTGATGATTTACACCAAAAATATACATGAACTAAAAAAATATTGTAGGCCCCAAGTTTGTGCATTATCTCAAGTTTACTCAAGAAACCAGCATCATCTCTCAGCTCTCAAGCCCTTCCAAAATCCAAACATGTACACCAAGACAGTGCAAGTGTGTCGACCAGACATTGGCGTATTTTAACTTAAATTTTCTCAAGTGAAACTTTTATCATTGGTTTATTTCTAAAATATAATCTTAGTTGATACAAAATTAATATGATGTGGAAGCATTTTTATGCGCAGATCTATTGGTATAATTTTTACACACCAAATATGTTTATAGGTTTAAAAACCAATGGTTAAAATCTTCACGGTTTTACATTTTCTGGGGAATCAAAATACACATTATCAAACTGAATGAAGAGAGTATTAGCTAATCTTTTTTCTTCTCCAAATTTTATCCTAAAATATAAGATATTTTAGATTATTATTTATCATAACAGATACTCATCGTTCAATTTTATTCTTATTGTACCTTCAACCACCTCCTCTATTTTATGTACCTATGAAATCATCATAGTTTTTTTTATATTTGATGATTTGTTACCATGAAAAATGGTTTTGATTATTTGCTAGTTTGACTTCATAACTTAGATAATTCTACATGTATTTCATACGAGTAAGTAATAATCAAATAGTATATTTTTTAGTGACAAATCTACGTGTCTCCTGTTTTTTCTTCGTTTTTGATCTTTTAAAAAATGTTCTCGGAACGGAGGAGTTTAGTACTAATCACTTTCGCAAAATGGCGATGGCTAGTTGATGGATTTTTAACGCGGTTCAGATGCCAGCGTCGCCAGCAGTAAAGAGAAGAGAATCAGAGACGTCAAAGATGCGTCTGGCTGTCTGGCAAAGTGCGGAATCTAATGTTTACTGGATTTGGAAACACCTGGACTACTGAAAGGAGGGAGACAGAGCTGGGGATCTACTGTACAAGCTGGTAAAAATGGAAACATTTCAAGCATGTGATATGAATTTGTATAGAAAAAAGTCTAAATTACACCTTTAAAGTATCGCTGAATTCTGAATAACTCTCTAAATAATTTTATCGTTTGAAAAGCACCCGTGGTATTGTAAAACAGTTTAATTTATATATTTGAAGAACGGTTTTGCTGATATGGCAGCTAACGTGGCCCTGATGATATGGCAGATCAATGAAAAAGTCTGAATTACACTCTTCAACTTTGCCTAAAGCCTGAATAACCCCCTGAACAAATAAAAATGTTTAAAAAATAATTTCTAAATTTTTTTAATAATTCTGTTTTATTTTCTGAAAATCCAAAATAGTGCTGAAACCTTTAAAAATTCATAAATAATTTATTTTAACTCTAATTTGACCCTTTAAATTGCATAATTTTCTAGAAAATGAGATTTACACAATAAAAATACTTTCACACACAGTATGAGTGATATTCTATATTGTTTGTAATTATTTGCTTTGACGTATAGTTTTCGAAGTCCCCGAGGAGCCCATTTTCGTCAAGGAAGCTTCTGTTTTTGTTCGTGTGCAAGCAAGGCAAGTCATCTAAGTCCATTCTTTGATAGGGATAATAATAAGCATTTATTTTGGAATGTCACTGGGGAGGGGCAATAACAAGCCCCATGTCATTAAAAAACTATGTGAATACTATTAATTTTATTGTAAATTATCCCATCTTTAAAAATATTTTAAACATGACTTATACTTTTGAATATTTGTAAAAAAATCTGGATAAAACAAATAGTCAAACACTATGTATAAAAGTTAGAAGCATCATGTATTAGAAAAAGGAGGGAGTCAGCTGTCAGCTCACGATTTTGCTTACTTGCACCTTTGGCTAAAAATTCAAATTTATTTGAATTTAGCAAAAAACTGTTCGAATTCAGAAAGCATCTTTTTTCAAATTTTAGTTTTTCTGTCCGAATTTTCTTTCTTTTCTTGCATTATTTCAAGATCGTGAACCCTGTATTATACATGTAAGTGTATCTCGTTGGTTAATTAACTTTCTTTAGTTTGGTAAAAACTTACACCATAGTTTTTTATTACCCCTTTCCAGTGACATTCTAAAATAAATGCTTATTATTGTCCGTGTCAAAGAATGGACTTAGATGACTTGTCTTGCTGCACAAGAACAAAAACAGGAGCTTCCTTGACGAAAACAGGCTCCTCGGAGACTTCGAAAACTACACGTCAAAACAATTAATTACAAACAGTATAGAATATCACTCATACTATGTGTGAAAGTATTTTTATTGTGTAGATCTCATTTTCTAGAAAATTATGTAATTTGAATGGTAAAATTTAGAGTTAAAATAAATTAGTTATGAATTTTTAAAGGTTTCAATATTTTTTATTTGTTTGGGGGATTATTCAGACTTTAGGCAAAGTTGGATGGTGTAATTCAGACTTTTTCATTGATCTACCACGTCACCAGGGCCACGTCAGCTGCCATGTTAGCAAAATCGTCTACGGGTTTGGCCACGTCAGCAAAACCGCCCTTTAAAGGTCTAAATTGAATTATTTTACAATACCGCGGGTGCTTTTCAGACGGTAAAATTCTTTAGGAGGTTATTCCGACTTCAGCGATGCTTTGAGGGTGTAATTTAGACTTTTCCATTTGTATATATGAAAACAATAGTATGCCAAATATTATCTAGCATCAAATCCTCGCATACAACACATAAATTTGAGAGAAACAACTTCATCTTATGTTTTAATCCACATACAAAAGAGAATATCCCATCTTTTATATATATATATATATATATGTATGTATGTATGTATGTACGTGTGTGTGTGGATCTACACCATAATATCACCATGCCATTGCCAAAAGAGCTCATGGCTATAATGTGTTCTTGTGTGATGATGCCATCTCAGAGCACCTTAATAGCTGCTATCCATAGCGACGGCGTGTCATGTCAGCATGCCATGTTAGCACTCTATGGTTGCCATTTTGCCATTCATAGTGATGCAACCATGGTGTAAGAATGGAATGTTCTTCGATAGAGATGACTTCTCTAAAAATCAGACGAGCAGAGGTTGTGAGAACTGCGCAGAGTAAGAGTTAATAAGATAGCAGGTTCCAAGTACTGTATACATTTCAATTTGACATTTTTGCTTAAAAAATGAATTTGGCCCATATAAGACTGTAAATGCAAACACTGACTTTCCCAAGTAGGGAGGGTAAATAATGATTTTTTTTACTTAAGTAGGGTGGAGTCCTATAAAAATACATGGACATATAACTAAACTTTGCATCTTTTTACTCTGCCTCCTATCTTTCCGCACGGACACATCGGAGTAGATAGAAATAAGCTAAAAATCAAAAACCGAAATTTTTTTGTTTTATATTTTAATAAATTCGGTTTTTTGTTTGCGGTTCAGTTTTTTAACATGAAAAAAATGAGAGGCCAAAATAATCGAAGAAATTTAGAAATTTTAATGTTTATATCTTCATAAGTTGATATATTAAACTGTGTTATAATTTTAATTTTATCTAAATTTTAGAATAATGCTTCAAAAGAATGGTTATAACACATTTGATTAAAAATAAAAAACAAATCGAATATTTCGGTTTCGCATTGTTTGGCTATTAGAAAAGGAAAAAAAAACAAACCGAATAAACTTCCTTCTACCCCTAAAACCCCTCTCGACTCCATCGATCGCACTCGTCACCTCCGTTTCCGCCGATCTGCCGCTCGACCCCTCGCCTTCGCCTCCTCTCTCTCTCTCGCGCGCGGCCGGCGAGGAGGCCCCCTCCGGCGAGCAGGTTTGGAGGGGGGCGACGCCGCCCGACCTCCTTGTCACACCTTCAATCCCTGGGACACTCCTTCCACCCGCCTTCGTCTCGTCCCGGCTCGAACCGGATTGAAGGTATTCCTCGTTCATCTGTCGTAGAAGCGTAGAACTCCCTCCGCGCCGCATGGATTGATGATCTGGTGTGGCGTGGGTTGGGAATCCATCTGGACTTGGATTGATTGCTTCTCCCGACGATTAGCACGTCCAGTTTCCTGTCGATTTCTTTGATGCGTCGTGTGGTACTTGATAGCTGTGCTGCTTGTGCTTCCAGAAAAGGGCTTTAGGTGATCCCCGATGACCCACGTTGGTTCCGCCCCTGGCCGGAAGAGGCAACTGGTGCTGGAGTCCAGCGACTCGGAGGGGGATGAGTTCTTCGTCTCGACGCGGCACAAGGATGACGCCGCCACTGCTGTTGGCAATGCCGGCGCCGGCAGCAGTCGAGGTGCCGATCAGTTAGGGGAAAAGGAGGAGACTGTCAGTCCTGTGAAGATTTCTGGGGTCAAGTCGCAAGGAGATTTTTCAGACAAGAAAAAGGGAAATGAGCTGGACAGGAGTGGCTCGCAACCTGATGCGAAGAGGATCAGGACTGAGCCTGTCCATGGTGGTGGTGGTGGTGGTGGAAGCGGTGGAAGTGTACCCAAGGATGGAACCGGTGGGAGAATGCTGCCCCTGGGGTTCCCAAAATGGCGATTTGAGAAGCCAGAAGTAAGGGCAGGACGGGTTCTTGATGAGAAAGGTGGGGTGGAGATGAAGGTAAGCAGTTCCTCAAAGGTCAAGGAGCGTGTGTCGAGTTCGGTTGATGAGAGAAAACGATCAGAGTCACAGAAACATGAGAAAAGGATGCCATTGAAGGCTGACCGGGGCAACTTGGTTGAACGCGGACGACGGGAGGTTATAAGGGTGCAAGGGAAAAGCGGTGTTTTAAAGATCCTACCCAAGAACAATAAGGTGTCTAGGGAAACTGGTGATGGCAAGATTCTGCTGAAGAATACTAAGGTGGATGGGGAAAATGGTGATGACAAGATTCTGCCAAAGAATGCTAAGGTGGAGGAAACTATTGATGGCAAGTTTCTGATGAAGAGTGGTGTTTTAAAGCTCCTTCCCAAGAACAATAAGGTGGTCAAGGAAACCAGTGATGGCAATCTTCTTACCAAGAACATTAAGGTGGTTGGGCAGACCAGCGATGGCAAGATTCTGACCAAGAACAATAAGGTGGATCAGGAAAATGGTGATGACAAAGTGCTGAAGAAGAATGACGTGATGAATCTAGATACTAGTGCTGGCAAGCTTTTGTCTGGGAGCATTAAGAAAGATGTGAAAAGCAGCGATGGCTATAGACGAGATAAGGAGAAAAGAAGTGCCATTGATGAGCCCCCAAAACAGAATGCAAATGGTGAGAAGAGAATTACAGAAAAACTAGTCTCCCCCATCTTATTGAGGAAAAGTGATCCTAGTGTAGTGGGAATTTCTTTGGGCCAGAAAATGAAACAGAAAAATTCAAAGGCACAGCTGAAGATCTCCTCACTAGGGCATCATCAGCCTCAACTTAATCCGAAAGACGAGAAGAATAAGAAAAAAAGGTTGCTCGAACATAAAAGTTCACCAGAAAATTTATCCAAGAAAGCAAAATCAAAGTTCACTGATCTGCAGGGCACATCGGGCTCTGCTCTTGAGAAGCATGGCATGAAGAAGCCAAGAGCAGGACCTCGTAATAAAATTAAGCAGAAGCTCAGGGATCAGATAAAGGGCATTCTTTTAGACAATGGATGGAAAATTGATCTAAGGCGTAGGAAAAACAAAGATTATGAAGATTCTGTATATGTTTCTCCACAAGGAACTGGCTATTGGTCAATCACTAAGGCTTATACCGTATTCCAAGAGCAGTCTAAAAGTCCACAAGACAAGAAGCATACAGGTATATCATCTAAGCATAATAATCTTGAACAAGGTGTTATAGATGCCTCCTGTCATGCCATATCAAAGGATGATTTAGCAATGCTACAAAGGAATGTGGTTAAAAGGAGGACCAAGAAAGAATTTGGTGCTTCTGAGAAGAAGCACAAGGACAGCGTAGACAGAAACTCCAAAGATACCCTTGCTGGTAGAAGTTTGAGAAACAAGTATCAAAACAGTGAATATAGCTTAAATATGAAGCATCAGGGTTGTGCACTTCTTGTCCGTGGTAGTACTCATAACATGGAAGGCGACGTGGATGGCTATATTCCTTATCGATGGAAGCGGACAATTTTATCATGGATGATAGATCTGGGGGTTGTTTCTGAAGATGCAAAAGTCAAATATATTAATAAGAAGGGAGCACGGGCAAGGTTGGAGGGTCGAATTACTAGAAATGGTATTTACTGTCGATGTTGCTCTAATGTTATCCCAGTTGCTAACTTTGAACTTCATGCTGGTTCAAAAGAGCAGCAGCCCTATGCAAACATCTTTCTAGACAATGGTGGAGCTACGTTGTTGCAATGCTTACATGATGCATGGGAGAAGCAATCACAATCTGAAAATAAGGGGTTTTACAAGGTAGATCCTGGTGATGATCCAGATGATGATACTTGTGGCATATGTGGCGATGGTGGCGATTTGCTCTGCTGTGATAACTGTACTTCGACTTTTCACTTGGCTTGCTTAGGAATCAATGTAAGCATGGATATATATTATATGAAGGAGCACTCTTTTGTTAATTTTGTAATTAGTGGATAAAGCACATCCTCTATAGTTGCTAACTCTGTCATGTCAAAACTATTTCAGTTCCTCTAAAAGTAAACCGTTCCGCAACATATCTAGATTGCCAATTTCCTGAGAAATGCTAGTCATGTTATAATGCAATCGCTTTAGCTATCCTCTTGATTGAGCATGTCAGTTCTTTTCCAATAGCTGTATGTTAGGTAGCTAGTATGATACCACTAATTTATGTATTTTCCTTATATCTTTCAGAATATCAATTTGTCTGATGTCAAAATTTTATTGATATTTGCTTTGTGCCAACTTCCTCTGCAGATGCCTTCTGGTGATTGGCATTGTCGTAGCTGTATATGTAGGTTTTGTGGTTCTACCCAAGAAGGAACACCATCTTTTGCTGAGTTACTTTCTTGTTTACAATGTTCAAGGAAATGTAAGGCTCCTGATGCCAATGTCTCTCTCTCTTTCACACACACAGAGACGTGCACATACACGCACATGCACGAATGCACACATACACACACATGCTTCTGTGCCTGGACATTATCTTAAACAATAATTTTGCAGATCACCAAGTATGTGCAGTTGGAACCGTGAAAGAGACTGTTAATGCTGAATCTAGTGACTCAACTAATTGCTTTTGCAGTCCAGGATGTAGAAAGGTATCATGTGCTACTTAATTATTTTATTTTATTTCTTGTTCATATTTGGCATTGGCCTTCATTAGTTTGTCTGTTGGTCACTAGGTAGTTCTCCTTCAGTCTTACTCTTACATAGCAAAACATATCCCAGCGTGCTCATGGTACAATTGATTAGAATTACCTTGCGCGTGATGCAATGGTTGACAGTTTAACAGTGCACAACACAATGGACTTAGTTTAAGCTTGCACAATTTTCTGTTAGGGTGTTGTTATGTACATGTCTCGACCTGGTTGGTGCCCATTAATCCGGTGAAATGTTGTTTTAATTCTGTTTGTTGGGAATATATTATGCTGAATCTCCCAAGAGGTTCTGGAATGTACACGTACGGACCTTATCACCTGGATGCGCGCCCATTAATCCATTTAAATTGATATTCTCCTGTTTACACTCAGCAACTATGATGAATGTTGTGCAGTCTGCAAACCCGTAACTTCTGGGATCTCTAGAACATGGAATTGTCGTTCCACACGCAACCTCCTTATATATGCTATTTTTTGTTGAATGCCTTCAGTGTTGCATGCTCAGCTTCATTGTTCCCTGATAGTTCAAATTTCCTTGGCTGCCATATAGATATTTTTGTAGTTATTTGTACCACCATCTGGTGGATACTCTTCACTAGTTCACTCTAGTATGTATGGTCAGATTTATATCTTCAGGGGTTCTATTGAAGAACAATGTTGATAAATCTCTTGCAAGCA
This sequence comes from Zizania latifolia, assembly GCA_000418225.1. NCBI lineage: Eukaryota > Viridiplantae > Streptophyta > Magnoliopsida > Poales > Poaceae > Zizania > Zizania latifolia. The sequence goes on along the minus strand of KE373021.1, from coordinate 200,728 downwards.
TGCAACTGAAGCATAATACACATAGATCTCTGGCTAAAAAAATACACCATAGCTTTCAGTTGGCTAACATCACAACGACCTATGAAACTTGTGCTTACTGATCACATGGCTTCAACTACTCTCTTTTCGTTCTTTTCTTTCTTTTACTTTTCTTTTTGGACTGGGCCACCAGATATAAAATGTCGGAGAGATAAAATCTTTTATTGTTATTCTTTAGCTGCTCATGTCTGCTTTTGTTGTTGAAATTCATGGAAACTGATACTGCTCTCTTCATTGAAACAACACAGATTTATAAACGTCTGAGAAAGCTACTTGGGGTAAAGAATGCTATCGAAGCAGGATTTTCCTGGAGTCTGGTTCACTGTTTTGCTGATAACCTAGCTGCACCCCCCAAAAAGAAAGCTCAAATGATACATTGCAACTCCAAGACAGCTGTTGCTTTCTCAGTTATGGATGAGTGCTTTCTGCCACGTATCGATGAGAGAAGTGGTATTAATATAATTCACAATGTCGTATATAACTGCGGGTAAGTATGCCCTTGCCTTCTTGGTTCATATAAGAATCATTATAAATAAAATGCAATCTACATGGCTATGTATATGCCTACATGGTTTCCCAGAACTGGCTGCACTTTGAATGGAAGTACACTACACTTGGAAGCTAGGAGTGTTATTTTTCTTACCTTCATTATTAGTCCAAGTCTCTAATGGCATATCAGTATAAAAGTTGAACAGATTGTGTTCTTGTCCTGTAAAAAGTTTTATTTTGGGGAGCATACTATGACAATAGTAAAGTTGTCAATGTTATCGTATAGCCTATGTTAATTATTTATTACCATTGCCATCAACTGAGGTGTGCTATTTATCTTGGATTTTTGTGTATTCTCATTGAAATTCTATTATTTAATATATACTATTGCAGGTCGGATTTCAACCGTTTAAATTTTAGTAGGTTCTATACATTTATTCTGGAGCGTGGTGATGAAGTTATATCCGCGGCAAGTATTAGGTGAATTATATATGCATATGCTGGATGCTGCAACACCTTTTTAGGTTAATAAGCTATTGCATTAGCACATTGGCCTCATGCATCCTCATCTCATGCTGTGATTCTGTCAGGAATATTCAATCTAGCATTTGCGTGCAACATAGATGTGCACTGAAATTCATGTAGGATAAGCAGTTAGTCATCTATTTTTCTTGAAGTTAGGCTTCCAACAGAGCATTTGAATTTCAAAAGAAGAGATATATTGGTTCCTCATTCTTGATAAGACAAATTGCAACCCAAGATGGCATGATGCATGTATATTGCACACCTGCACACTTGGCCCTCTCTTGTTCTTTTGCATTTACCAATACTAACATAATTTTGACGATCAATTTTTTCCTGCATGAATCAGGATCCATGGAACTGACTTAGCAGAAATGCCATTCATAGGCACAAGGGGCGTGTATAGGCATCGAGGGATGTGCCATCGGCTACTCAATGCAATTGAATCGGTAATTTACTACGGCATTTGTGTTCTCATCTCTGTTCAGATCCATGAGAAAGCTTGTTTGTGCCATCAACTTCTCAGATTTCTTGTTTTATGGTCTCCAAAGAAATTTCTGTTTAGTTTGTAGTGTTCCATTCTGGTTTACTGACATGTAGCTAATGATCTTTCACTGATTTCTTCATGTAACTGTATAAACAACACTAGTACATTTTCTGAACTGATTTTGTTCATCTGAATGTGGGTCAACATGCTTTAAGTCTTTCCATAATTTGAATTTATGAGGTCTACCACCTCTACTCTAGTATGACGGCTAAATTTGACTAACATGCTTATTAACATTAATTGTTCCATAAATTATGTATTATAATATAATGATTCACCAAATCCCATGGCAACTGGATGTTTGCTGCTGGGAACTGGCAATCCTATATGTTATAGGGAGTTGCTTTTTCTTGGCGGCCTATGCCTTTTTATATGTTTTTAGTTTTTTATTCTACTTGCTGTTGTATGTTTAATCTGCTGAAAATATGAAAGAAAATGAAATATAACCAGGATTGGACTGGTAACCACCTGGTTACTGGCACCTGGCCTTGTCCCAGAAAACTTGTCCTGAAAAGGTCACGTCTTGAAACCCTTGTTCTAGGTGAAGTTCCTTATATTTGTTTTAACTGTCACGTATTGCTTAACATGCAAAATGAAGGTATTCTTTTATGTTTTGTCATGGAAATGGGGTGTTGTCGAAAAATATGGTGTACTTTCAGTTTTAGTTGTTGATGACTTGATGCTAAGCAGAAGGTATTGATAAAATGATATTTCATATACTTAGTTGCTTATTTTCCACAGAAGCTTTAGCCTCTTGTTTGAGTTAAACAAACTATATTCTATGTTATTAAACCACTTTTTTTTGTTAATTTTTGATATACCCATGTTTTTATTCATTCATTTTTGGACAAACTTCTAATATGTTACAGGGTAAATTTATTGTTCTGTAGGCCCTTTGCTCTCTGAATGTCCGAAGACTGGTAATACACACCACACCTGAATTGCAGAATACTTGGACTACAGTTTTTGGTTTTAAGACTGTTGAACCTTTGAAGAGACAAAAAAACAAGTCTTTAAATATCTTGATAATCCATGGAACCAGTCCTCTAGAGAAGCGTTTGCTGCCAACAGGCACAATGAACCAAGAAACCGCTGCTGGGACAGGTAATAATACCAAGTTGTCATGAGAAAAGTTCCTCAAATTCTCTTAAAATTATTGTAATGCGGTAATTTCATCTCAAACTATCATCTGTTTATGCAGTTAATGATAAGATGGATACTCAAATGCTTGGTGAAGCAACTGGATCCAGGACACCTATTCATACTTCCTGTGAATTACCACTGGGTGGTGATCTTGACATAAAGCATCGTGATAACTCTTGCCCTTTAGTTGGGAGCTCTCAAGGTTTGACACCTAGTCTGCCTCTTGTTCCTGAAGAAAAAACTCCAGAATTGACATCTCCATTATTAGATGACGTTAATCTGCATACAGTTCTGGGAGTTGAAGGTAGCATGCAGTGCATGGCTGAAGCTGAAAATATTCAAGAAATGAAGTACACAGAAACAGATGCAACACAGATTGCTGAGAACATTGATACAGAACAAAAATCTGAAGATAAATCTAATTCCAGGCATGCAGATTCATCTGCTGTTCCGGTGGAAGTAGATCCATGTTCATGTTCGTCTAATGAGACTGGGAAAAGTGAAAATTGTCCATCTAGTGAACTTCCTGTTGAAGCTGTTCTAGTGAGAGATAAACCTGAACCTTCCATCTCAGGCCTTTTTACCAATCAAGAAGATGAAAAATCTTCTGCTTTTCTGGTTGATAAGACAGTTTCTTTAGTCAGTATGGTTGGTAAACCTGATAACCATGAGCTGAAAACTGTTGTCACTGTTTGCAATATTCAGAGTTCAGTAGAAGCTAAAGGTTTGGAAGATAATACTGATATAGCAAATGATGAGCATATAGATGCCTGTATAACTAAAGATCAAACTTTTGGTGGTGGTGTAGCCAACAACTTCGTTGGTACTACTGAAGATCCCAGAGATTCTGCAGCTGACCTTGAAGCATCGATGGTGAGATCTATTCAGCAAATGAATGAGATTGTCAAAGATGAAAATGCCTGTGCAACTAAAGATCAAATTTTTGTTGGTAGCGTTGCTAATAATTTTGTTGCTACCACTGAAGATCACAGTGGTTCTGCAGTTGACCTTGGAGTATTAATGGATATATCTATTCAGCAAAAGGCTGAGGTTGTCAAAGATAAAAGTGATTTGCCTTTTCCAGGTTTGATTGGTTCTTCTATAAGCAAAGAGACACTAGACAAACTGGATGAATCAAAGACTGCTGAAAATGATAATATGGAAATGAAGGACATCGGAATCACAGTAGAGAACTTCAATGAAGCAGATATAACAGTTTCAGAGCTTGGCGTGTCAAATGACATTTGTGGTGAAGTTATGGCTAAGCCTAATCTAACTTATGGGGAAGGTCAACGTCATGGAGAGGATGGAATATACAAAAAGAGCATGGAAGGTGACCTAGCTTCCAGAGAACCTGTTAATGCATGACCTCGTATTTCCTGCTACAAAATATTGAAGGTATCCTAGAGAAGGCACCAGTTTAGAATTCGAGCTTATCGTGCAATAATCTTTGTGCACATAATAAATTCTTCCTTTTGCCCCTTTTGGCTGTTCTCTCAGTATTTTTTTTCAACTGGTGTGGTTTTCTTGACAAAAATCTACTTCATAGGTGGACTATGCTTTTTTTAGAATACGTTGAATCATTCAAAACAGGTTTTATAACTTGAAATATAACATCAAATAGTTGATCCACTAATATTTGCAATGCTTTATGTTCTATGCCAATTTACTATAATTTATTCTGACATTCATAGATTTCTTTAATCTTTATGGCCCAATGATGCTAGGAGGAATGGACTAAAAACAAATCCTGCTCCATGTCATCTCTTTTTAGTTACATTGTACACCTTTTCACTTTCATCATAAAAAAGAACTTCATTGAATCTATGGTGCTCTTTTGTACTCAAATTTTTCTGTTCTCTGTGATTTCTGAACTAATGATGTTGTCTTACCTTTTGATGTGACAGTGGGTGGAGCAATGGAGACATCTACTTTTCTGAACTAGCTGCCTCAGCTCGTTCTCCATGGCTACAATGAAGCAGTTAGAGTTGCATTTTGCAGCTATGGACCGTCGATGTTTCAGAATTTTGGTTGCTGTCAATTATGGATGCTTTTGGTTTCGTAGGCATCGATAGTTTGCCGTAGGACCTCTATATACAAAATCCCAAAAGTGGGGTTTTTGTGTCGTGTAAATACTAAATACATGTATGGGAATTTGCTGTCCACATTTTTTTAGAATAAACTGTCCGTATTTTGATGCACCCGAAAGTTCTATCTGAAGATGGTCCATGAACATGTTCAAGAACAGACTTAAAGATATCTTGTATAGATAAAAAAAAAATTCATCCTTATCTGTTTGATTGTCATGTTGAATTCTTGATATGATTTTGAGCATCTAGATTGTTCAGCAGCATGGTTCAATCTGCCATGTACCCCTTACGGTTGTACACGCTCCGTCTTAAAAACAACTAATTTCTAATTCTTTAATTGTCATAAAAAGTTTTATTTTTTCAATATCCACGTATCACCAAATAATACTATTTTAATAAGATACTTTAGTCTTGTTTTTATTATAAATTTATCAATTTTATCTTAAAAATAAAATATGAGACGGAAAGTACTAAATGTCAGTCACATGAAGCTTTGACGTTGTAATATTTGTTCTCCTTTGTAAATCCTGCTAGGAAAAAAAATATGAAGCTTTGTATATCAATTCATCTATTTCTACCACCTTTGCTCGTAAACGGATGAAAAATATGAACATGTGATGCTAGGAAAAAAAACTGAGCTGAACTCATCAGCAATATATTTTTAGCCCAAAAAACACAAATTCCAAAGGCTTTTAAGCTAAACTCATCACTCATCAGCAATTCAACCTTGGCCGTGAATTAGTCGATTTTGCAGAAGGGACTAGGGGTATTGCTCTAAATTTGAAATCCAAAAATGTTAGGTGGATCGGCTCTATTACATAAGCAAATCCCTAAATTTTGCCCAATTCAAGACTTGAGCAAAACTCATATTGGAGAAGAATATGGTCCTTGAGTTCTCTTTATTGGAACTATGTTCTTATTTTTGTTTCAAACTGATCGAGACTTCCCTAATCTTTCCTGAAGAACATGAAATTCCTTTTCCTTTCCACAGAGACCAAAAGATTAGAATTAGATACAAGAGGAATCTACAAACAAGAACAAATGGAGCTTTGCAATGTAAAAATAAAAGAAAAATGAACTGCTGAAATCATCAGAAATATATTTTTAGTCCAAAAAACCCAAATTCCAATGGTTTTTGAGCAGCTCTGCAATGTAAAAAGAAAAGAAAAATGAATTACTGAACTCATCAACAATTCAGCCTTCTCATGAATTTATTCTGGCCCATTTAGGCCCAAGCTTACAATATCAAGGCCACAAAATCTAAACCCTACATCTCACTCAACATCATCTCAGCCGTTCGATCCTGCCCTCCTCTCGCAACCCGGATACTATATAAGTGCTCCTTCTCAACTGCCGCCTCCCCGAACCCTAACCCTCGCGCCCCAGCTGCCTCGCCGCCGCCGCCGCTTCCGCCTCCTCCTCCTCCGGCGAGATCCCGTGCACCAATCTCCGCCGTCGCCATGGTAAGCCCGCCCCGCTCCTCCCTTCCATCTCTTCCAGTTTCGGCTTGAAACTGCTGCGCAAGTTCCTAAGCGAATCACGTGGGTTGCGGTTTGCAGTCGCTGATCGCGGGGGAGGACTTCCAGCACATTCTCCGTTTGCTCAACACCAACGTTGATGGCAAACAGAAGATCATGTTCGCGCTCACCTCCATTAAGGGTGTCGGGCGCCGCTTCTCGAATATCGCCTGCAAGAAGGCCGACATTGACATGAACAAGCGGTGAGCAAATCTTCGCGCCACCCCACCCCTACTAGGGAGAATTCTAGATGAGATGGTTTGTGGAGATGTTGATGTTCTCGAATGATGCGTTTGTTGGATCGTTTGAGGTTTAGGTTATTAGGTATCACGAGTGATCAGTAGTCGTCTGATCTGCGCTTAATTTGGGGTAAGTGTGTAAAACTAGCTAAATTGGGCATTAGATTCTTTGGGTTTATAACTTTGTAGGGTGTACAATACGGGTGCAAGATTTTGTGGTTAGTTTCTTGGTTTTTAATTTGAAGGGTGGTTTGATCTTGTCCAAGGAATTAATTTTGTGCGAGAGGGGCTGGGATTAAATGCTAGGATTTTTTGATTGGTTCTGATCTCGTTGTGGTGGATTGATTAATAGGGTACATAACAATATGTCTTCCATTACTTCTGCCGCAAAGCTTATGTCCCTTGTGTGTTGCGTGGTAAACCTATCTTGTTTTCTTGTGAAGAACAAGTTTTTATGTTATGTCTGTCATTTGGAAAAAAGAACCGAGGGTTTTGCATAGATGGCTTTACTCTGGTGAATATACCTAGCTCCTGCCAGTTCTTGGCCCCCCTTTGGGACAGCTTAAAATAATCAGGATTATAAAATAATCCTGATTGTTGGATGATCCAGTTTGTGTCACTTGAGTGTTGCTTGGTAAACCGATCCTGTTTTCTTCTGAAGAACAACCAAGTTTCTATTTCTGTTATCTCTGTCATTTGGAAAAAAGAACCGAGGGATTTGCATAGATTTACTCTGGTTAATGTACCTAGCTCCTGTCTTCACCGAATAAGTGGGATTGCTTTGAACTTTTAAGATATAATAGCACCACCATTGTACTTGTGACAATAATTTGGGGCAACTTTTGAAGAGGGATTAAAACATTTGATAAATTAGATATGTACATATATAAAGAGTGGCGCTGTTATGGTAGGGTTGATCTTTTACTTCTTTCAGCTGCAGATCTGTTGAATCTACATTAATATTTTGCCTACTAAGTGTCTGAAATTGGTTAACAGAAGTGGTCAAATGTGTTGGTCCTTTGAAATGGGCGTGTATGGTTTCGTAGTCCAGTTGCACAAGAAGTTTTCTATTGTGTTTTTGTTTGGTTGATCTTCTGTGTGGTAATTAGATTATTTGTGCTAAGAAACGGCAGCAAGACGAGCAAATCTATTTTTCTGTTCTGTTTTGGAACTTGAAATGTTTGGATAGTTGAAAATTTCATAGTGCCACATTTGTAGCCAATTTGTTATTAGTATCTTGTTCCATGCCAGCTATTAATCTACTAACCCAATGCTCTGTAGAAACTGTAATCAATCTCATTAAAAAATGTTCTACAAATATTGCACGGTGAATACTTGTGCTTAGAAATTCTAAATGAATAGTCTATGTTGCGATTCTAGACTTTCATATGACATATTAGTTTGCTAATGCTTAGTTAATCTGAGATTACCCTTAGATTAAATATATTGGTAATGATTTTTGTTTGATACCAAAATACTTCTGTATTGTTATTTATGCCATTGCTGCTAGTGTAAACCTGACAATTATGTTTCTGTAGGGCTGGTGAACTCTCTGCTGAGGAGCTTGAGCGCCTCATGACTGTGGTGGCAAACCCCCGCCAGTTCAAGGTTCCTGACTGGTTTCTGAACAGGAAGAAGGACTACAAGGATGGTAGGTTCTCCCAGGTGGTCTCTAACGCCCTTGACATGAAGTTGAGGGATGACCTTGAGAGGCTTAAGAAGATCCGGTAAGTTATACTTAATATCATGTTGCATTTTTCTGTACAATGCTATTTTGTTCATTGATCACATTTTTAGGTTTCAGTAACTTGGGAGCTGTGTATGTATATTTTCACATTGTTATTGCATTGATAAAAATCCTAGCTAAATTTGTTCCGTTTTAATGAAATGCTATTCATCCACAACTTGTCATTTGAATGAACTATGTCTGGTTAAATCATATGTTCATTTATGTTCTGATTTTGAACTGCTGTTCACAGAACCTTTTGTGTTCATATGTTGTGATGCAATTTCTAGGTAAATATGTTCTGTTTAAATTAACTGTTAATGTCATCCACTATGGAATGAACTATCCATTGTTGAATCATATTCATTTGTGTTATAAGACTTTAGACTGCTAATGAGCTTTATTTGCATCTAGTAACTCCATTATGTTAAATGCAGGAACCACCGTGGTCTCCGCCACTACTGGGGTCTCCGTGTCCGTGGTCAGCACACCAAGACAACTGGTAGGAGAGGAAAGACTGTTGGTGTGTCAAAGAAGAGATAAATTGCATGTCCATCAGCCAAAGCTCATGTTGGCTTATCTTTTGAGTGTTTTAATGACGCGAACTCTGCTCGTCTTGGTAGACATTTTGGTTGGAGGATACGTATCTCTAAGATAGATCGTGCGTTGCAGAACATTGAACTTTTATACATTGTAAGTTGGCTGTTTGATACTGCAAGGCTAACTTTTCATGGATCTGTTCCTAGTGGATGTTACGTTTCCGCCGCTCAGTTCTTGCTGCGGGTGATTGGATCTTTATATATTGTGATGTGCATGTGCACGTGGTGTCAACTGCATTAAGTAAAATCTTCGGCAAATCGACCGGAGTTGCCAGTTCGTTTCAGTAACTGACATAATTTGCTGGTGCTGTAACTTGACATAAAACGGGAATGGAATCAAGCTGGCACAATCTGGGCTAAAAGGAGACGCGGCGCTAGCTGCCTATGTTAACCAGGGGAGATTACCCTACCGTGCCATTACTTAATATCTTCATCCAATTAAGATAAAGTTAATAATTTAATGGCAAGAATAAAATGCTAAAATGTTCTTCGTTAACAAGAAATATTATTTCGATGTGATATATAAGTGATATTAATGACATATTTGGCACAACTCAGTTTTTATGATAAAATACAATAATTTAAGCTTGTATTGTTAGTTCAAACCAAAAAATAGATAACTAAACTAAATATCTTATCTAAAGTTTACTTAGCTCTAATAAATCTTATATTGAGAAACGAATCAGAAAAATATTACTGCCAATGACTTTAGCAGCTCCACCTATCATTAACATACCGATGCTATATTTGTAAACTGTAAAAATTATAATGACACATTTTAACTTTCTCTACGTAAAAAGTAGAAGATTGTAGAAATAAATCTTTTTGGAAAAAAACATGGATAGAAAATGTAAAAGACACATGTCTTAGGGACCTACTAATGTTTAAGATAAATTTCTCTTTTCACACTTGGAGGTTGTTTGGATAAGTGACTCAGGTTGCCACTACTTAAGTTAGGCATGCCATCACCCGTTAGTTTATTAGATTACCACACTTTAGGTTACTAAAGAAAGTTTGACATCTGCTAAATCCTTTACCATAGCTTTTTGTGTCAAACTTGAGGCAAGGAAATCATTCGCCTCAGTTGCGCGCTTCACGCGTGGGTATGTAAAGCTAACGCTACGGACACCTTCCCACGCTATGAAGCAGTGAGAAAACTGGGAAGCTAGCAAAAAATCTGGTGCCAAACAAAGAAAAAAGCGCGAAGCTCACAGTTTCCTAGAAAAGCTACCCAGTAAAAATATTTCTTTAATATATTGGGTGAAAAGATCTAGAAAAAGTTATATTGGATGAATATATCAAAGGTGGATGAGATGATATGTCATCTTCTAGTTGGTTGGGGTGTGTTTAATTTCTGGTTTACAAATATTTAAATAATTTTTCTCCTAAAATGTTTATCAAATTTGTGATCCAATTACACCATGTACTAATTACAATCTAATCTACAAACGATCACATATAAATATATTTAATTAAAATATATATAACAAGTAAATCCTACTAAATTTATGTTTATCTTTATATCCATCCAAAAAACAAAAAAATATTTCACTCCATCTATTCAACCAAACAACTAACATTGATTATTGTTCCATTCTTAAATTTATGGATAGACATATCTCATCTATGCCTGCCTTTAAACCAAATACTATCTTAATGACGAAGAAGATATAAGATATATAATGGTTGCTTAAACAAATTAACTTGCAGTGTGATGGTTAACACTCATGTGCTTTAGAGGAGAGATTGTGGATGTAGAATAGGTCTATATGTGTGTGTGTCCAATTTTGAAACTTTGATTATGAACTAGTGAACACTTGACAACAGTAATTAATGAACTATAGTTTGACCTGAAAATTTGTGAAGACTCATCATCCCAACTTTCACACTGAAAATTTTGACATTTAACTAATAAAATTCTAGGAACGGATAGATACGTACTGCCCACTAGTTTCCCCCTCTTAATTGCAGAGAAAAGTATGCACATAATATTGTTATGGGTGTACTAATCTGATGTACACATACAATGCATGGACGAAGCATCTGCAGCTAATCTGCCATCCGATCGAAGTACTCATGAGCTGCATGTCATGGTCATCTACCAAACAATCAACAAACCTACCAATCCTTCCGTTATTGAACAGCTTAGGAGAAATAATCTCTTCACATCTCGCCATGAACATTTTTATCATGTTGTCATCAGGCCCATCCCAATGCCAGTGTAAGGTGTGCGATCATATATATGATCCTAAATCTTGGAACCCTCAAACGCATAGGCTCCCAAATCCCGAGACCCTTAATTTAGGCAAAGCACTATACATAGAGTTTCTAGATGAATTTTGATTTATTATAGGTTTGTAATTTAGGTTAAGCTGTTCAATTATACATAGTGTCTAATCTATTTGATCCTTCGTTTTCTGATTTCGTGCTGGAGACCACTGCATACACGGTGACTGTGAAATGCCCTGTCAAATCTAGTATCGTTCATGTTTAGTGATTGATACAGGGTCTCAATTTTTTTTAGGACAACCCTGGACTTATCAGCTGTCTAATCAGAGCTGTTAATTAGTAGGAGGAGTTGGTCACCAACGACAAGCCTAAGATTCCATCACCACACTATATAAACACACATCACAAGCACAAGTCCACACACCAAATCAAGCTCAGCTTAATTAGTTATAGCTCATCACACACACATAAATACACTAGCTACATCACACTTAGGTAGGATTTAACACAAGAGAAGAGGTTGCAGGGTTGCAATGGCTGTTGCGAGAGCTAGTAGCGTTGCAGTACTGGGCGTCGTGATGGTCGCCGCGGCGGCGCTGCTCGCGGCGCGCCCCGGCGCGGCGCAGGGCGGCAGCAGCTGCATGACGGAGATAATCAGCCTGGCGCCGTGTCTGGGCTACATGTCGGGCAACTCGTCGACGCCGAAGTCGTCGTGCTGCACGGCGCTGTCCAGCGTCGTGACGTCCAAGCCGGAGTGCCTCTGCAAGGTTCTCGGCGGCGGTGCCTCCTCGCTCGGCGTCAGCATCAACAGCACCCGCGCGCTCGAGCTCCCCGCCGCCTGCAACGTCAAGACCCCGCCGGCAAGCCAGTGCAACAGTAAGTCGCCGGCTAGCTAGTTACACTTACACGCTATAATTCTTCAATTCCTCCGGCGAATCTCCGACGTGATCATCACTAACCGACGACGACGTTATCTTGCAGCTGTGGGCGTCCCAGTGCCTTCTCCGCCGGCGGCGCCCGCGACGCCGGCCACGACGACTCCGGCGGTGCCAAATGCTACTCCTGCAGGAGCCGGATCGAAGGCGACTCCGACGACGGTGGTCACCGGCCAGAACTCGTCCGGCGCAAGCGCCAGCACAGCGGCGTCCATTGCGATCGTCATCGTCTCGGCTGCATTTGCACTGATCAGTGCTTGATTTCTCCATTGATTAAGCACCCTGATTTGTTTGTCCAGCTTGGCCTTTCTCCACGTATCATTGTTGTGTGGGAATATTTTGTATTTATTTCTTATTTTTTTTTAATTTCGTTGTACTTTGTGCGGTGTCACATGAGTTTCTATGCATTTTTTCGAGTCTTCATTGTTGTAATATTCACCGTGTATTTGTGTGACATTATTTATCGGTTAATTAAGAGAGATGCATTTGAGTTAGCTATCACTACCACAATAACGGTTAAAGAACATACATCAGTAATAACAATGTGTGATGGGCGTTTAATGATGTGTCTTTAGTGATGGGCCTTAAATATGTCCATCCTAAAAATATGATAAACTCATTAGTGATGGTTGTGTTGGTGGCCCGTCACTAAAGATGTGTAGTATTAGTGACAGATCTCTAGGATGCCTGTCACTAATAAGGAACTCTAGGTTATTGAACTCTAGACCGATTAATAGTGATGATATATAAGACGTTCATCAATAAAGATTAATCTTTAATGACATACTTATTATAAGATCATCCCTAATTTCTCTATATAATATAAGCGACGCCGCGTCCTCCCCCCTCGTGTGCTGTCATTTGCATGCCCGATCGCTCGCTCTCCGGTGCGTCCTCCCCTTTGCGGCTTTGCCAATGTTTTATATTGATTACATTATAGTGCCATGCTAATATGGCTAAAAGAAAATGTGTTGTATAACTTCAAACAGGATGTTTCTCACACCGGTATTAAAAAATAACGTTTTGGACACGGTTAGTGAAAAAAACTTTGAACATTACTATATTTTTACAAATTTAGATGGAATGCATGAAAAATACTTGTACAAATACTTTGAGCACTGATAATTTCCTCTACAAGTGTTCTTGGCACCTGTTAATTTCTAACTTTGATTACACCTTTTTTTTTGTAGAGATATGAGTGGAAGTTTGAAAACCAAATTACAAATAGTACCTTTTCCTAGTCAGTTGTAATGCTGTCATTAGTCCCCCGTTAAAATTTGCAGGATAACTTTAAGATTATTAACATAGACTGCATCTTCTGTCAAATTTTTCTACATAGGTAGGCAAAATTGAGAAGTGCATCCTTATGAAATATTCATATCGATTTATATGCTGTCATCTAGCTATCTCTGCTTTTAAAATTTGCATTAGACATTTGTGTATATCACCACTGCAGAAACCATCATAAGTGTCGGATCAAAATAGCCATCAGTAACGGGTTTTGAACCGTCACTAATTAGTCAGAACTGATATATAGTCCACGACTATCAGTGTATAAAATTAAACAGTAGTAATCATGCATGTCGTTGCAGTGACGATGTTTCTCCTGCTGATTAGATCATAGTGAACCGAAGGCCCGTTTGCGAGCTTAAGATTTCGAGAAGCAACAGATGATTGTTAGCTAGTATAAATCTAGAGAAGCTATTGTTTTCCCGATTTTGCATATTAGTTCATTTCTAGTCTGTAGCTACTGAGTTGAGTTTTATAATACGAAAGAAAAATCTAGACTATTTAAAGATCTAGAAAATCTAAGAAAATAGATGCAGCCACTGAAAGCTCCCCAATCAGGGCATAAGTCCACTGGCAAAAATATATGATTTGGCAGGTAGCATATGGCTGGAGTTGGCCAGCCAGACCAACCTGTATGTGAGATACTACCTAACTAGCTACCAAACCAGCAGAAGACAAGAAATTGAGATAACCAATCGATATGTGACATTACTCTGAGTCAAAGAGAGACTTTCGTTATTGAGATCCTGGGATATGAGAAGTCATATTTTAGTCACACTTGCTAATTAATAGACTTGTACTGCAATCTAAACTAAATATAATTATTTGAGTTAAGTAATAACAACATGCATGTAGAAGTAGAAATGGTTTAGCCACCACCTACCAAAACTGCTGAAATCTGATTTGTCCTATATGAAAACCATTGCCTAACTCCAATATTACAAAGAAAATAAGATGGTTGGCAACCGACCTAGGGGAGGCAGCATGATAGGGTGGGATGGATTGAGCAAAAATGCCCTTGTCCCCTATCCTGACCTACTCCCCTGGCCATAGCTCTAGTTGAGCAAAAAGGGATAAATCATTTTTGTCTCTAGTTCTCACTACCACAGAAAATTCTATTAGTGATGGGTAATAACCTCTATTAGTAACGGACATGTCTTTCGTCACTCTTATCACGTCAGTGAAGCCATATCATTAGTGACGGGTGTTCACCCGTTACTAAAGGGTCACCCTTTAGTGATGCACGATAATATACACCCGTCACTAAAGGTAGCCTGTCGGCTCACCTATCATGACCCTTTAGTGACGGGTCGTAATGTCACTCGTCACTAAATGACCCTTTAGTGACGGGTGATTATTGTCGCCCGTCACTAATAGTATGATAATTTAAAAAAATATTTTTAGGCTGTATCCTGAATCAAAGCTAAAATTTGGCATCCAACAATATCCAACATTGCAAGCACATCACAGAGGTTTCATCACAGAACATAGAGAGTTCATCACATAAGTTTCAGAACCAAATTAATATCACATATATTAACTTTTAACTCATTATCTCGAAGAAATTGGCTAAAACAAAGTTTCATAAGATTCAAATGTGAGAAATAATAATTTACACCACATACATAATTGCCTCAAGTGTACCATTGTTAATGTTGAAATGGAAAGCATATACTGTGCCAACTTCTAACCCGTTATCTCGAAGAAATTGGCTAAAACCATTAGTTAGTTAGCAACGTCTATCTGTAGATTTATGTACTGTAATTAGGACTGCTTCACTACCTGCTGCTATCAGTTGAATCTTGGTGGTCTGCTAGTGTAGGTGAGGTGTGATGTACATCTCACAATATTGCCTTGAAAAGTACTATTACAATAAAATTTGTATAAAGCTAGTTAGACAAAGCTAAGTGCATATATGTAAATATTTGCTTTTCTGACATGTGCAAAGTGCTTACCACTGACTTCTTGTTGATGATTGAGTTAGTTATTGTGCAGACATATAACTGAGTCCCAAAGGATAAACCTACCGAGATGTCTTGCAGGAGAGCCTGTCTTTCTAGAGTTACATCTGTATGATTACTAAAATAACAGATGTTCTTCAATTGGTCCATTTGGTCGGTGTCGTCCTCTTTGGATATCTACTTCCCCTTAGCTTCTTCTTCTCAGCATTGCTACGAGCCTCACCTGCCATTATTAAAAAGCCAATAAGTACATATACTAATAGGCATGTCTGTCTAGTAAGTAATGTGAGTTTGCTATAGATACTGCTATCACTGTCGTCTACTTTTATAGCTCATGAGGTTTTCTCTTCGCTATAATTATTAAAAATAGTAGCCATAGCAGACAGTGTGGGTTCTATTGTTAGTACCACAAAGCACCCTTCTACTAGGGTAACTCGGACACCAAATGCAGACCACCCTCTATGGAGACATAACATGCCTCCATAGTTCTTAACCTTAACCATATTGGTGATGGTAATATGCCCTAGAGACAAGTTCTGGAGGAACCGGAAGTTCTGGTTGGACCGAAACTTTCGGGCCCGCTCTGGTAGCAAGTTCTAGATGAACTGAAAGTTCTGGTTGGACCGAAAATTCTGGGCACGCTCTAGCAGCGAGTTCTGGATGAATTGAAAGTTCTGGTTGGACCGAAAGTTCTGGGCCTGCTCTAGAGGAGGATTCTGGATGAATCGGAAGTTCCAGTTGGACCGAAACTTTCGGGCCGAAATAAATTCGATATAGAATATTATTTTTGGAAGTTCCGGGCCTTGGCCGAAACTTCCAGGCCGAACGTACAGATTAGATCTGGTGGGCTTTAATATTGATTAAAGGCCCATTAGAGGGCTCTATATAAGGAGAGGAGGGGTTAAGACGCAAAAGACTGCTATTGCTTTTGCTCCTACCCTAACCTTAGCCGCCACCTCTCCTTTGGCCTCACCTGCTGTGGCCGCATCTCCCCTAACCTCGTGCGTGGTACTAGCATGCCGACGTGAGGTGATCTCGTTCCTATACGTGTGGATATCGTAGAGGCACCGCTGCAATTGCGGCGCTGATCATCTCGACGTGAGGATCGCAAGGCCGCATCGTCTTCATCGCCGAGGATCGGATGGAGCTAGGTGGAGTTGATCGAGGACACGCTTCCCCAACTCTGCTTCCGCTGCCCTAGCATGTCTCGTGACTAGAGGTAACGATCCATGATCCCATTACTCGCATGGTTCCTAGGTTGAACGGGGTAGAAAAGTTTTATTTTTGCTAGCGTAGCTTATCCGTTCCCCAACAGTGGTATCAGAGCCAGGTTCGTAGTGTTCGATCTAGATCATACACATATAGGTGATATGTGGTGGAAATAGATTAGATCTATTGTTCTTGCGTCGGATTTTTGGAAGTTTCGGGCTCCAGCCGGAACTTCTGAGCTAAAATAATCTTGGTACAGAATGTCATTTTTAAAAGTTCCGGTTGGACCAGAAGTTCCGAGCAGAAATAAATTCCGTATAGAAGGTTATTTTCGAAAATTCCGAGCCTTGAGCCAGAAGTTCCGGGCCAAAATAAATTCGATATAGAAGGGTGATTTTGGAAGTTCCGGGCTTTGAGCTAGAAGTTCCGGGCTTTAAGCCGAAAGTTCCGAGTCTACTTTTTAGTCACGCATAGATTCTACGCTTAACTCAATTTTGCAGAGAATGTTGTGACTGGTATGGCCTTGTGATGTATATGATGCACGTATGTAATTTTCATGACCTACGTGTCATAGTTAATTACAGCCCAAAGCTATTCTATTGTTGTACGACCTGCATGTCGACATGTGATGCTTCTTCTCATGTAATTTATATAGTGCTATTAGATATAATAGACTCATACAAGATTATGGAGGCTTGAAGTGTGATGACCCGAAGGACAGGAACCATGGAGATGGAGATCACCATGTGAGAAGGGACATACTATGTCACAGTTAATATGATTGCCTGTGATATTTACTTATGTCCCTGTCATACTATTCTTTCATGTTCTGTGTGTGGTAGGCATCGTTACCATGTTAGAATAGTTTCCCTCAGAAAATTAAGAGTTATTGATGCCCTTTCCAATAGCTGCACCTACGATGGTTTTTGATCATTGCATGGTAGGTCTGTCAAAGCAGGGTGCCATATTTTATCTTAACCAGTTAGGGTAGATGTCGAACATCCACAAGCATAGTATTGATTTGCTTAACAAAGCTATCAAAATGGTTTTGGGCTTTGGGGCATAGAGTTGGACGTCGAGGCATTGGATGCCACCCCAACGAACAAGAGTCACATAGGAATGTGATTAGCAAAGGATTGCTTACCTATGCCACTAATTTTCTAGTAGTGATGCTAAAGCTCACTAAAAGTTAGTTAAATATGGATCTTGTCCCACTACATATCGTAAGAGGAAAAACGATTGTATGTCATGTAGTAGAGCATCTTTTATTTGATAGAATATTCACATAGCATAGTGCTGAAACTTGCATTTTTGTTGTAGATCATAGCACCTACTGCTAGTAACACTTTTAGTATTAATTTTCGATCGATTTTTAAAATAGAAAAGCTTTCTGAAACAAAATTTATTGATTGGTATAGAAACTTGAGAATTGTTCTCAAACAAGAGAAAAAAGAATATATTCTAGGGGAGCCCCATCCTAATGAATCAGCTGATAATGCATCTGCCGATCGGAGGGCTTATGAGAAGCACACCAATGATTCAATTGATGTTAGCTGTCTCATGTTTGTCCGTATGTCCTCTGAGCTTCAGAAGCAATATGAGAACAGGGATGCTTATGATATAATCGTGAGACTCAAAGGCATGTTTGAGAACCAAGCTCAGGCCGAGAGGTACAAAACCTCAAAGTCCTTATTTGCGTGTAGGTTGGCAGAAGACAGTCCAGTCAGTCCTCGTGTGATCAAGATGATTGGTTACATTGAGAGCCTAGAAAAACTTGGTTTTCTCTTTGGTCAAGAGTTGGCTACGAATGTGATTCTCTAGTCGCTCCCTGCGAGCTTCGAGCCGTTCATTTGGAACTTTCATATGAACAACATGGTGAAAAGCATGGCTGAATTATATGGGATGCTAAAGACTGCTGAGGAAAGCATTAAGAAAGGCTCTAGTCATGTAATGATGGTTCAGAAGGATAGCAAGAAGAGAAAATACAAGAGCAAGCTAAAGCTTCAGATGAGATCTTGAGCTCTAAGCCTAAACCTGTTGAAAAGTTCAAGGTTGGCCCTGCTACTTCTGACACTTGCCATCACTGCTATAAGATCGGTCATTGGCGGAGGAACTGCAAGTTGTACTTGGAAGAACTCAAGAAGAAGAAGAGAAGTAAGACTTCCACTTTAGGTATAAATGTTATTGAAATTAATCTTGCTACTCGTCCAAGTGATTCATGGGTATTTGATACCGGATTAATGATTCATACTTGCAAATCGTTGCAGGGACTGAATAGGACAAGGAAGTGTGCAAGGGGTGAATTGGATGTGAGTGTCGGCAATGGTGCAAGAGTTGCTATGTTGGCCGTCGGCGTTTATTCTTGATCGCTATCCTCATGATTAGTTTTAGAATTGAATAATTGTTATTATATTCCTGCCTTGGGCAAAAACATTATCTCTTCTTCATGTTTGGAGGAAGATGGTTATGAATTCATGATAAAGAACAAGTGTTGTTCAATATTTTTGAATGGTATGCTCTATGGTACTTGTTTATTGTTGAATGGATTATATATTCTAAATCTTGAGGATATAAATGTTTATAATATTAATATGAAGAAGCCTCGGCTTAATGATTTGAATCCCACTTATATTTGGTATTGTCGTTTAGGTAATATAAATGAGAAGCGCATGCAGAAGCTCCATAAAGATGGTCTTCTGGAGTCGTTTGATTTTAAATCATTTGACACATGTGAGTCTTGTTTACTTGGCAAAATGACTAAGACGCTTTTCACTGGTCAAATTGAGAGGGCAAATGAATTGTTGGCCCTTGTACATACAGATGTATGTGGACCAATGAGTTCTATGGCCAGAGGTGGTTTTCAGTACTTCATTACTTTTACCGATGACTTTAGTAGATTTGGTTACATCTACTTAATGAGGTATAAGTCAGAATCCTTTGGAAAGTTCAAGGAGTTTCAGATCGAGGTACAAAATCATATAGGCAAGATAATTAAATTTCTGCGATCGGATCGTGGAGGTAAATATTTGAGCCATGAGTTTATTGATCATCTAAAACAATATGGAATTATTCCACAGCTGACTCCATAAGGCACGCCTCAATGGAATGGGGTGTTCGAACAGAAGAACCAAACTTTGTTAGACATGGTCCGGTCAATGATGAGTCAATATGATCTTCCATTGTCCTTCTAGGGATACGCTCTAGAAACTACAGCTTTTACATTGAACAGGGTTCCATCTAAATCTATAGAGAGGACACCATATGAGATACGGATTGAGAAGCGTCCCAGATTGTCTTTTCTAAAGATATGGGGTTGTGAGGCCTATGTAAAATGTTTGACGTCCGATAAGCTCACTTCCACATCTAATAAATGCTTCTTTGTGGGGTATCCTAGGGAAACCAAAGGATATTTCTTCTATAACCGGAAAGAAGGCAAAGTGTTTGTCGTCCAGAATGATGTTTTTCTTGAGAAAGAGTTTCTCTCAAAAGGAGTTAGTGGGAGCACGGTGCGACTCGAAGAAGTTCGAGAACCACTCGAAAGTGTGTCAGCTCCTATTGAATCACAACTCGATATGCAAGATGTTGTAGAACTTATTGTCGAGACACCAGTCCCACGTCGGTCGGAAAGGGTTAGTCGTGCACCCGAGTAGTTTATGTTATTAACCACGGGGCAGCGTGACATATTATTGTTGGATAGTGCTGAACCTGAGACCTACTCGAAAGCAGTGATGGGACCAGACTCTGAGAAATGGCTTGGAGTCATAAGATCCGAGTTAGAATTCATGCGAGAGAATCAAGTTTGAAATTTGGTCGATCCACCTGATGGTGTTCAAACTATCGAGTGTAAATAGATTTTTAAGAAAAAGATAGACGTTGATGGAAATGTTCACATCTATAAGGCATGATTGGTGGCGAAAGGTTTCAGGCAAATTCAAGGTGTTGATTATGATGAAACATTTATACCCGTCGTAATGCTAAAGTCTATCCAGATCATCCTAGCAATTGCCACATATTATAACTATGAAGTATGGCAAGTGGATGTTAAAATGACTTTCCTTATAGAAACCTAAGCGAGGATGTGTACATGACACAGCCAGAAGGTTTTGTCAATCCAAAAAATGCTGGGAAAATTTGCAAGCTTCAAAAGTCCATTTATGGGCTGAAGCAAGCTTCTCGGAGTTGAAATCTTTGTTTTGATGAAGTGATCAAAGGGTTTGATTTCATCAAGAATAAAGAAGAGCCTTGTATTTACAAAAAGGCTAGTGGGAGCGCACTTATATTTCTAGTCTTATATGTAGATGTCATATTGTTGATCGGAAATGATATTTCAATGTTCGATGCTGTTAAATCTTTATTGCGAAAAAGTTTTTCAATGAAAGATCTTGGAGAGGCAGCATACATATTGGGCATAAAGATCTATAGAGATAGATCGAGAAGGCTAATTGGATTAAGCCAAAGCACGTATATTGACAAGGTATTGAAACGGTTCAATATGCAGGATTCCAAGAAAAGTTTTTTGCCAATGTCACATGGTATTACTCTCAGCAAGAGTTAGTATCCTACGACACCTGATGAGCTAGAGAAGATGAGTGTGATCCCGTATGCTTTCGCAATTGGGTCTATCATGTATGTTATGCTTTGTACACGTCTAGATGTCTCCTATGCCCTAAGTGTTACGAGCAGATACCAATCAAACCCAGGTGAAAGTCACTGAGCGATAGTAAAGAGTATCCTCAAGTACTTGAGAAGAACTAAGGATATGTTTCTAGTCTATGAAGGTGCGGAGGAGCTCGTTATAAATGGTTACACCGACGCTAGCTTCTAAACCGACAAGGATGATTCGAGATCGCAATCTGGATTTGTGTTTTGCCTTAATAGAGGCGCAGTGAGTTGGAAAAATTCCAAGCAAAAAATGGTTGTAGATTCAACAACGGAGGTCGAGTACATAGCAGCTTCTGAAGCTGCGAAAGAGGCTGTTTGGATCAAAAAATTTATTTCTGAGCTGGGTGTTGTCCCTAGTGCATCCAGTCTAGTAGACCTCTATTGTGATAATAGTGGTGCCATTGCGCAAGCCAAGGAGCCTAGGTTGCACCAGAAGTCTAAGCACATACTGCGGCGCTATCACCTCATCCGAGAGAACATAGATAGAGGTAATATAAAGATATGTAAGGTGCACACAGATTCGAACATTGCCGATCTGTTGATGAAACCTCTCTCGCAGCCCAAGCATGAGGCACACTTGATCTCTATGGGTATTAGATACTTGTGTGATAGAGTCTAGCGTATATGAGAGAAGGAGTCTTGTCTATGCTGATGTATTTTTGGATAATTGGTTATCTTGTTCCTTGAATAATTATCTTTTACACTGATCAGCAAGTATTGACTTATTTGTGAGACTCTTTGTTTTATAATGATGTTATTCTAAATGATCCCTAATCTCATATCATCATGTGGGACAATAATGATTTATAGATTAGCACATTTGTCTGATTGATGATCATGTTTCACGGATCATGAATATGGAAATATTAAATCAGTAATATGAACACATGTTAGAGAATATTATGTTGGATAGACCCACCTTGAGATACTGCTGAGATTGTTATTCTTGATGTGCCATCAGTTGTCATCTCAAATGGTATACCTGCAGAATCCTTTGACCTGAGATCGTCATTGATTCTAGAATGTGTAGTAAGACACTTAGGGGCTTCCAAATGCTATTCCGTAACTGGGTAGTTATAAAGGTTGCTTTCGGATATGTTATGGAACATGTCTTGAAATGTGAGTGATCAAGATGGAATTTACCTCTCCTAAATAATGGGAGAGACGTCTCTGGGCTCCTCGAGATAGTTGGATTGGGAAAGTGTATGGCCATGCCACTATAATTAAAGAGTTAATCATGATTAATCCACTACTTGATCGAGTGAAGTGTCGAGCTATCACAAGGGTGGGACGAATCTCGCCTTAAGCATGACTGATGTTGTGTGGTAAAGGGATTGGTGCGTGAGCATATCAAGGTTCAGTTGATATGATCTTTTGTATGCATTCGGGGGTCAGTATGTACTGCTAGGTACCACTATTGACTAGCAATCTAGAAAAGGTTTCCAGGTAGCGGCCGTATACATATGAACCTATCGGGTCACATGCTTTAGGGGATGTGATTTAAAGCTTACAAGTATTGACTCTAGTGCAAGTGGGAGGTTGATGGTAATATACCCTAGACACAAGTTCTGGGGGAACCGAAAGTTCTGGTTGGATCAGAATTTCTGGGCCCGCTCTGGTAGCAAGTTCTGGATGAACCAGAAGTTCTGGTTGGACCGGAAGTTCCGTGCACGCTCTGGCAGCGAGTTCTGGATGAATCAAAAGTTCCTGTTGGATCGGAAGTTTCGGGCCTGCTCTAGAGGAGGATTCTGGACGAATCGGAAGTTTCGATTGGAACGTGTAGATTAGATCTGGTGAGATTTAATGTTGATTAAATGCCCATCAGAGAGCTCTATATGAGGAGAGGAGGGGCTAGGGCGCAAAAGGTTGCTGTTACTTTCGCCTCTACCCTAACCCTAGCCGTCACCTCTCCCTTGACCTCACCTGCTGTGGCCGTATCTTCCCTAACCTCACGCGTGGTACTAGCATACCGGCGTGAGGTGATCTCGTCCATGTACGTGTGGATACCGTAGAGGCGCCGCTGATCATCTCGACGTGAGGATCACAATGCTGCATCGTCTTCATCGCCGAGGATCAGACGGAGTTGGGTAGAGTTGATCGAGGATGCGCTTTCCCAACTCTTCTTTCGCTGCCCTAGCGCGTCTCGCGTCTAGAGGTAACGATCCATGATCCAATTACTCGCATGGTTCCTGGGTTGAACGGGATAGAAAATTTTTGTTTTTGCTAGCGTAGCCTACCCGTTCTCCAACAATTGGTGCACCTATCTCTTATTGATATCTCAAGGGTGTCACCATCGTGAATGTTATGGTTAGCGACAAAGCTTTTTTTAAAACTATAATAGTGAGATAATATCGCATCAGTTTGTTAGTTTTGTTACCACATAAATAGAATATGTAATGTATAATATATGTATCATGTGACGCCCGTGGAAATGACCGACTTTCAGAAGGCAACACTTAAGATCATAAGTCAGTACCTACATTGTTGGCATAGATTACTATAACTACACATAGCACGTGCAGTACGGGACAACAAAAAAAGTATAACAATACCGTAGGGGCCCGCCTACCACGGGAAGCACGATGTCCGACAGAAGTACCCTATTGATTACTTGGGAGGCTTGCCATGTCCCTAATTCATGTTATATTTAAAAACGATGAAAAAAGTACAATAATACTTGTGTAAATCCTAATGCATGTTAAACAAGACAAAAACAAGGATTGCTCTCAGATGTCGGGCTGCCAACTTAATGGCCTCCTCGCCACTAGGCTATATTTCAATTCATAGGTATGTGTGACAACTAATTCATTAAATCTTATCCCTAAAGAATATATAAGAAAAAATGACATAAATGATAAAACTATATGAAGTGAGCACATAATGTAATATCATTGTATGAACAAAATATAACTAGCAATAATAGTAAGCACATAATGTAAGATCATTACATGAATAAAATATAGGAACAATAATAGTATCACATAATATAAGATCATTGCATGAACAAACTTGTCAAAACAAAAAAATATGAGCCTAATTATCACACACATCTTTATATTAATAGCCTTCTCTTCATTGAGAGAATAGGGGAATAAAGTCACATATTCACAAATTATCCACATATTCACAAATTAAGTCACAAATTAAACCCTAGCCAGCAAGGAGGAGGAGGAGGGTACTTACCTTGAGAGGAGGATGAGGAGAGGCACAACGAGGCGACGACGAGGGGGAGTCAGCGACGAAATGGAGGCCACGCGTGATGGAACAGAGGCCGCGATGCAACAGACGCCATGACAAAATGGAGGCCGCGATGGAATGGAGGCCGGGACGGAACGAAGGCCAACGGAGGAGCACGATGAAGCATGGCCGCTAGGGTTTAGGTTCTACGCGATATGAAAGTGTGGCCGTTTCACTGTTGGCCCCACCTATTTATACACAGGAGACACCTATAGTGACGGGCGGTAGTAGCCGCCCGTTACTAGTTTTTTGACCCTTTAGTGACGGGTCGTAATATGACCCGTCACTAATGAAGGTGCCTCCTCTTTAGTGACGGGCCATATTACGACCCATCACTAATAATGCAGCATTACTGATGGGTGTAATAGAGCCCGTCACTAATAGTGTATTACTAACGCGCGTCATTGATCCATCAGTAAAGCTTAGTCACTAAAGATTATTTTTGTGGTAGTGTCTATTGAGGCCCCAAACATGAACCAGACCCCCACGGGGAGGAGGTGACAAATAGATGGAGGTGACTTAGTGGCGATAGAGATGGCAGCTCATGGAGGTGACTCGTCGATGGCGATAGATGAATGTGAGGTGTGCGGAGGTGAGGTAGGGGCAACAGTGATGGGTGGATGTGAGGCAGGCAATGGTGGCGATGGGCAGAGACGAGGCGGGCAGTGGCAACAATGGGCAGAGGTGAGGCGATGGTGGCAGGTGAATACGAGGCAGCAATATTGGCTAGCTATTTTAGGGCCATAGGTTGCTCCTGCCCCATCGAGGTTAGGGGTGGCAATGAGACGGGTCATGTGTGAGTTATCTAATACTAGACCTAGACGCACACTCACTTAGACCAGAACCCGCCATGTCGCTGCAAACCTAGCTACAGTGGTGGCTAGGGGGTGGTCGGTGTTGATGAGCGATGGGGGCAGGAGCGATGGGCACCGACAGTAGGAGCAGTGGGTGCCGACGATGGGGGCACCAGGGGGCAGCCGAGGGTGGTGTGAGGTGACTAAGGTGGCAGGCACTAGTCCTAGGGTCTGTCGAATGACAAGCGTTGGTGGCAGGGGTTACAGAGGGACTGAGAGAGGCAATGTGATCCAGGAGGTCTGTTGTCATGCTACGTGCCGCACGTGGGAGAGGAAGATGGAGACTGATAGGGACCCCATAGATTAAATAACAAATGCACAGCCGATCCTATTTTCATACGGAGCCCTAACCGAATGGAAGTCAAAAGGCTGACCTGGCCTCAGCCCATCGCCACCCCTTATTATGGTGGGTCCTTGCCATGTCCCCGCCTCATCGGGGAAACTACCACCTCTAAACCGGCCACGAAAACATCTCCATCCATAAGATTAAACCCTTTTTATCAATCTAACAAGAGTAAACACCAATCATCATGGGAACAACGAGTGATTCAACATACTTCTCTGTTTCTTTTCTTTTTAATCATCGCCACATATGCCATTTTTTGCTTCATTTTGAATAAGAAAAAACGATCATAAGCTATCAATTTAGATAGAAATTAAGGATTTAACTTTGTATTGTCAGTGAACCCACATATCAGTGACACATGTAATTTAGAAGAAAATTGAGTTATTCTCCTATCCCACCACTACCTAAAAAAGGCTATTAGTGACGAGTCATAAAAGTTATTAGTGACAGGCATCGCACCCGTCACTCTTATCACGTTAGTAATAACCTACATTAGTGATGAGCATACACCCATCACTAAAGGTAACCTTTAGGAACGGGCATACATCTATACTCGTCACTAATGATCCATCTTTAGTGACGGGTATAGATGTATGTGCGTCACTAACCTTTAGTGACGGGTATAGATCTATACCCGTCACTAAACGGGTATAGATCTATACCCGTCACTAAAGGTCGATTTTTTTATTTTAGATCTATTCTATACAACTTCATTTAGTTTCTTTCAGTTCAAATGAGGTGACAATTAGATCCGAGGTGGTCATAGAGGTGCTCTTTCCATCGTTTTTGTCGTCGTTCCGATATGCTTTCTATGTAGTCATCGTCGGTGAGGCCTCTACCCCAAGCCATAATAGAGGAGGAGAGATGATGATGAAGAAGAAGAATATTAGATCCGAGGTTTTTGTTATCGTTCCGATGTGCTTTCCATGTGGCCATCATCGGTGAGACCTCTACCCTGAGCCACAATAGAGGAGGAGAGATGATGAAGAAGGAGATGAGGAGGTGACAATAATGGAGGAGAGCAAGCAGTAGGATTTGGTGAAGCAGCTCAACACCGAGGAGCTCATGGTCGGGTGGAGCATGAGGTGACGTCGGTCGCCATCGAGTAGATATTGCAGTGACACCGACCACCATCGATAGAACTTGAGATGATAATGATAAGATCAAGTAGAGAGAGCAAGGGAGAGAAGTGTAGAATGGTTGAGAGTAAAGACTAAAGAGGGGATACGAGGCTTTATAATAGTGCATGTATGTTTCGGGCTAGTGTTCTTTTGCTCGCCAAAATTTTCAAAAAATTTCATATGCCCCGGTCTTTAGTGACGGGTCTAGATATTTACGCATCACTAAAGGTAGGTCTTTAGTGACGGATCTAGATATTCACGTGTCACTAAAGATAGGTCTTTAGTGACGGATCTAGATATTCACGCGTCACTAAAAGTAGGTCTTTAGTGACAGGTCTAGATATTCACGCGTCACTAAAAGTAGGTCTTTAGTGACGGGCCTCAACATTGTCTATCACTAAAAATCAGTTTAGAATTTGATAACTCATTAGTGACGGATATTATTGAGGTCTGTCACTAAAGGTAAGTCTTTAGTGACGGTTATAAACACACCCGTCACTAAAGGTATATTAATGACGTGTGTATTTTATCTATCACTAAAGCTACGTCACTAAATATCATTTATGTGGTAGTGCACATAAATGATTTAAGGTGACCCACATATCAGTGACACAAGGAGCGTAAATCCTAAATTTTCCATATAAAAAAGGAGGGTGATAAAGGTTGATGGTTCTCATTGTTGATTTACGTTAAAAGCAATGCAAATACAAGATTACAAGTGATTCACGTTAGTCACGCTTGCTAATAAAATTGTACTACCAACTAAACTAAATATAAGTATTTCAGTTGACTAATAACTACATGTAGAAGTAGAAATGGTTTAACCACCACCTACCAAAACTGTTGAAATCAGATCAGTCCTCTATGAAAACCCTTGCCTCACTACATATTACAAAGAATAAGATGTTTGGCAACCGGCCTAGGGGTGGCAACGGGGCGGAGGGGAAGCAGGTTGAGCAGGAATACCCCTGCCCCCTATCCCGACTTGCTGCCCTGGCCTCAGCCCGATTGACAAAAATGGAGACAAATCCTTCTTGTCTCCATCTTTGCTGAGGCTCCAGAGTCCAAACCCCATATAGGGCCGCGTCAGTGGCAATGGAGGCAGCAACTCACAGAGGCGACTCGACGGTGGCCACAGATGAACGTGAGACGAGTGGAGGTGATGCGATGACACTGGGTGGATGCGAGACTGACGACAACATCGATTGGCTATTTCTTGAGGTCCTATGGGTTTTTCGTGGTTGGAGAAAGAAACCCACACCTGAGAGAAAAATATGGCCGCGTCTACGACCCGGACGTCCGACGATGCACCAATTTTTGGATGGCTGTTTCAGTAGTTTTGGACTGATGTTTCAACTGTTTCACTGAAAGTTTAGTGAAACATTTTAAATAAAAAGGGTGAAACATTTATCTTGAACTATTGAAACATTCATTTTTAACTGTTAAAACATTCGTCTTCAACAGGTGAAACATTCGAAATAAAAAAGTGAAAATCATTTAAAATAAAAGGGTAAAACATTTTGCTCTCTCGTATGAAACATTGAGTTCTAACTACTGTAACAGGTGAAACATTCATCTTCAACTAGTGAAACATTTGTCTTGAACTATTGAAACATTCAACTTCAACTGGTGAAACATTCGTCTTTAACATGTGAAACATTCGAAATAAAAAGAGTGGAAAAAATTTAAAATAAAAGGGTGAAACATTTAAAATAAAAGGGTAAAATATTTTGCTCTCACGTATGAAACATTGAGTTCCAACTACTGTAACAGGTGAAACATTCATCTTCAACTAGTGGAACATTTATCTTCAATTAGTGAAACATTCAACTTTAACCTGTGAAACATTCAACTTTAATAGGTAAAACATTCAAAATAAAAAGAGTAAAAACATTTGAAATAAAAGGGTGAAACATTTGAAATAAAAGGGTGAAACATTTGAAATAAAAGGGTGAAACATTTGAAATAAAAGGGTAAACATTTTGCTCTCACGTATGTGAAAGTGCATCTTGATGTATCTAGACCCCTAATTTGTTTTGGTGTATTAATGACAATAGCGATCAAATGCTACTAATATTGTTGCTAAGATGAATGCAGATATCGAAAATAAAGTGGCTTTGCAATTCAATCGAATTTTGAGAAATCGCCTTCTTTAATGCTATTTAGGCTCAATTATTCAAAATGGCTTTATTTCTTGTGATCTGAAGTCTACGTATACCGTACTATCAAGGGGAATGTGTTGAGTAGTGTTCCAAAACTAAGTGCTCAAAGAAAAAAAAATTTGGAAAGTTTTTGGAATTTTTCTTAGTTGAATTTGGTTTTTCCAGCAAAGCCGAATAATCCAGACATGTCTGGAGTATTCGAAAACTTGGTTCTGTTTTGATTTAATTTGCACGTCGAAGTATTCGGGTTCCAGTCGGATAATCCAAAAACATCGTTCTGTTTGGATTTTCTTTGAGAGTGGGATTGAGAGTGCTTCACCAATCTCCTTGAGTTCTTTGTTGATCCATCATCTTGGGAGTTGTGGTGTTTTTGTGCGTTTCGGTCTTTGTGAGAAATCTTTGAGCACACGGCTTTGGATCACATCAACGGATTCATTACTCTTAGAGATAATCCCTCCTAGACGGCTAGACGTCGATCCACGAGCACCCAAGGATTATGAGTATCCGGACAAGTTTGTACACCGCCTCGCCTCGGCTTTAAAGAGTAACCTAGTGGAAAACCAAGGCTTATGGTGGTGAGAGCTTGGTGATGATTAGGGTTGAAAGAGACCCGGCTCTTTGGGGTTTCCTCAACGAAGACATAGGATCGTTGGATCTGAACTTCGGTAAAAAATCCATTATGTCAATCTTTATCTTTGCTAGTTATTATTTAATGTTTGATCTATTCATTAACTAGCAAGCATAAGGTTCATTGAATTTATGTCTTTAAAGTTCATTGGCTAAATCATATTCTACAGTCTATTTTGTTTCTGATATGTAGTGTCTGGATCATCCAGTTAAACCCAGATAATCTGGAACTCAAACCTTTTGTTTGATTTCATCCGGTACCCGGAATATCTGACTAAGC
The DNA here is from genome assembly GCA_000418225.1 of Zizania latifolia. Taxonomy (NCBI): domain Eukaryota; kingdom Viridiplantae; phylum Streptophyta; class Magnoliopsida; order Poales; family Poaceae; genus Zizania; species Zizania latifolia. Next base: position 170,904 of record KE373021.1, on the reverse strand, counting down.
CCGGATAGTCCGGGCCCTAGAAGTTTAAACTGACAAGTTTATTCGAGAATTTTTAGATTATCTAATCATCCCCATCTAGGCAACTTTCAGTATAAAACATTGAATTCCAGCTACTATAACAGGTGAAACATTCTTCTTCAACTGGTGAAACATTCATTTTCAACTAGTAAAATATTCATCTTTAATTGGTGAAATATTCAAAATAAAAAGAGTGAAAAACATTGGGTTTCAACTAGTGAAACATTATCATATTCTAAAACTATATGTTTAACAAAGAAAATGCATTTCATATTATTTAATTAATTTTATGTTGATTAAATTATAAAACTGACTAAATTTTATTTAGACTGAATTATTTGGGCCTAAACCAACCAATTTGCTTTGGGCCGAACTCCGCCGTGGGGCTTCACGCTGTAGCGCCCACGAGCAGCGTGCTCCATGCAGGCGTCCGATGAAACGCCCCAATCCGGACGCCCGGTATGAAGCATTACCGGAAAAATATAGACTGTTTAAAGGTGTAGAGATTTTCTAGAAATAGAAAGAGCTGTCAAAAGTTCCCCAAACAAAACCTAAGCCAACTGGTAAAAATCCACGAGAACTACCTAGCTTGCTACCAAACCAGCAAAAGAATAAAATTTGGGATAACCAATAAATTTGTGCCATTACTATGAACGAGTCAACTAGAGACTTTCGTTATTGAGATTCTGGGATATCACAAGTCATATTTTAGTCACACTTGCTAATACTTCACTTGTACTACCATCTGAACTAAATATAATTATTTTAGTTAACCAATAATAACTACATGTAGACATAGAAATGGTTTAATTAGCCACCAACTACCAAAATGCTGAAATCGGATTAGTCCAATATGAAACAGTGGCAGATGCAGAATTTTAGAGATGTAGTGAAGGACTTAATGAAACATTATTTTATAAAAAAGGGTTGATAAGAGCAAAATTAAAGTACCGATAGAGCGAATAAAACCATAGATGTAGTTAGATGAGTTTTTAGTTGACTAGATTCATATTTTTAAAGGCCTAACGACTTTTTTCACCTACCTATTTATATATATAACCAACATGCATACTATATAATATATTTTTAAAAAAAAAATTGGGATACAACTGTACCCTATGCATTCACCCCTTCTATGAAAACCATTGGCTCACCACATTCTTAAAAATTAAAAAAAAAAGATGGCTGGCAACCGGCCACGAAGCATGTCCTTCCACAAGATCAAAGCCTTTTTTATTTTATCGATCTTACAAGAGTAAACACCAGTCACCGTGAGAAACGAGTGATTCAAGTACTTCTCCGTTTCTTTCCTTTTTAATCATCGTCGCTATGCCATTTTTGCTTTATTTTGTTTGGAAAAAATTGATCATACATCCTCAGTTTAGATGAAAATTTAGGTTTTATCCTCCTAGAGATGACCCATGTACCAGTGAGGCAGTGACATAGGTACATGCAAATTAGATAAAATTTGAGAATTTAT